>VZTQ01011622.1:7515-22685 GCA_013400755.1 Pelecanoides urinatrix
CGAGAGGAAATGGCCTCAAGTTGCGCCAAGGGAGGTTTAGGCTGGACGTTAGGAAAAAATTCTTTACTGAAAGAGTGGTCAGGCCTTGGAACAGGCTGCCCAGGGAAGTGGTGGAATCACCATCCCTGGAGGTATTTAAAAGACGTATAGATGAGGTGCTCAAGGACATGGTTTAGTAGGCATAGGGGGTGTTGGGTTGACGGTTGGACTCGATGACCTTAGAGGTCTTTTCCAACCTTAATGATTCTATGATTCTATGATTCTATTTAGGCTTGACACCATTAAGCACACCACAGTGAAACCTTAAAGAAGTAAGCAGAACTCTTATAAATGTTAAAAGGACATGAAACAGAAGAAAACATAAAGCAAATGTTACAACTTCTGTTAAGAAACATGGATTCAATATCTCATTTTCGTTATAACTGATTTTATATTTCAATAGTACTGAATAACCCCAGACTTTCCAATATTTAGTTATGGTACTAAGATACCTAGCTACAGCTCAAAGTTTAGTTTGCAATGATGATGGTAGCTATAAAAACCAATAAAAAGACACCACATTTTCTTCACGCTTATGTTCTACTTTTGTGAGAAATGACCTGGATGAAGTAGCTAAGACAGAGGGCTGGGAGCTGAAATATAAGACAATATCAGAAAAAGAATGTTTACACAGTAATCTGGTGTCAGCTTATCTCTTTCCTATTCAGACAGGAATGTTCAAGGTAAGTCTAAAGAAACACTTCTTTGAAAGATGGACAACCTAAACCAAAACAAAACAAAGGAGAGAGAAGAAAAAAAAAAGATGGAGAGGTGAACTATGATGCAAGAAAAGTAGAGAGCCACAGGGGAATTTAGTCCTTGCAATACTATGAAAATAATATTAACATTCCTTGGAGAAAAATGTGGAGTCTGGGTCTCTCAATTACCAAACTCACTTAATCTCTTTTCCTCTTTGGTTAAATGGACCCTTTTTGTTTCATTCGGAGTAAAACATCTTCAACAAAAAAGACTACTTTTTTCACATATACAAGCATGTAACACATTCTTCTGGGAAGGGGAGATGAGGATATACAGCTCTACTTCAAATCATGCAAGTGAGGATACACTTACATTCCAATAAGCCTCTGGAATTATCATACTCTTAGGTGTTAGGGAGAAAGACACGAATGGGACCAGTTACTCATGTCATCAGACTTTTGGGAATATCAAAATATCCATCATCTTTTGCCTAATTTGTCTACTTGTTGGCATGGAAAACTACTCTGCTACCTCTACCATCAGAAAAGAAAAAAAAAGAAAAAAAAAATCCAAATGTGTGAGGTGGGGCAGCTCTGGCTGGAGGATATGATGATCCCCCCCAATAGCCACTCTCTTGTCCCTACCATCCTCTACACGTAGTAGCAAGCTTGATACTTCATTTCCTCTCCTGATTTCCTTCTAACTCCCCAAAAGGAACAACTTGGCTAAACCCAGTCTTCCTCACTTCACTGCTGGGGTGGCAAAATTTAATTTTGCATATGATCCCAGGAAAGCTTCGCACTATATTTTGCAGTGTTACTGATGTTGTGGGCTTACATCATTATGTAAGCCTAGCTGGGAATATATATTCCCTAGCTGGGAATATACCCTGCCTGGACTTTGGTGTGGGATAAATGCCAAATAATTTGATAGCAATAGGCAGTTCTTCATAAGTCCTTCAGAAAAAATGTAACGATTTTGCCAGCAGTAAGGTGAATAAGAACTATAGTATTTAGTACTGGAGAAGATATTTAATGTCACCTTCAACTACTATGCTGTCAGTAAATGTAGTGCCAAGTAGTAAACGTGGAGCTATGTATGTTTTTTCACCTCCCCCAGGACAGAAGCAAGTGAAATACACAGAACTCCATTTTAACTCTCTGTTTCTGTGTAATAGATAAACTAAATACAAAAAATGACAGAAGATTCTGGTTTCCCTTCCAAAAGCTACAAATAGGTAGTTACAATTCAGAGCGCTCAAGACTGAAACCCAACTACTATTTACTGCAGTTGCTCTGAATGGCAGTCTAGAAATTTTTCTCCCCGTGGCTGTTACAGCTGTAAGTTAAAAGTGTATTAATCAGGATATAATTAATATGAACTTACCTCCAGCCTATATACAAGCATACCAAACCAGACTATCTAAAACCAGTAAGTATTCTTTTTAACATTGCAATGGTGTAGCCAAGCACAACATATAAGCATTTTACATAAGCATGTGAGCAATTTGATCACCAAAAGGGCAACGATAGACAGGTGTATTTGCACATAGAAGGAATCCAAGCAGCAAAAAAAATTGCTAAACAAAAGAAAAAATAAGCACAAGGGACTGCAAATAGGCTAGATATCCTCCTGAGTGCACAAGGATGACTGGCAAGACAAAAAAGAACAAGATAAGTAGTACCAGGAGAACAGGAGACTTCCTTTTCTGGGAGTGGGAAAAATAGTCTAAACTCATCGGCCATAAGGAAGGTAAAGCAGAGAAAAAAAGACAAACCTATTGTGGTTTGACTTCTCTTATCAAAGAGGTCCTGTGGCTGCCCATGTTAACTGTAGTGATTAGGAGCTAGCATGGACTGCAGCCATCAGCTCCAGGATATTATAGACATTCACAGCTAAACTACCATATAAGTGTTCAAGGGTAGCAGTTTTGTACATGTAGTGATGGTAATTAACATTATGTAGGATTTAACCAGCAGCACAAAGTGTGCTGTTAGCAAATTTAATAAAGTTCTGTTTTACAATTTGAAACCGGCCTGATTTGTCAGTCTTCTAAACAATCCCATCACAATGATCTCTCATGCTGTAAAAGATAAATATACACATATTTTCAGCTCTAACACTGTATTTGAAAGACAATCTAAACATGTAAATTATTTATTTGTAGGTATATAGGATTTGTTTGAGGGTGTATTACCATAACGTCATTTTTACATACTTATACGTATCTCCTAAACTGTATGTTGAAAACAAAACACACAACACACACACTAAAAATGATTATTACTCACTGTTATAAGTGATGTTAAATCCACGCCCTGACATTGAATGATCAGCTTGAAATTCCAGACGCAAAATATGACCATTACTGGTCAGATGAGAAGGAACTTCAGCACCAGTAAATGTTCCTATTATGGGGGAATCTGGAGAGTCACCATCTTTAACCGCAAGGAAGTCAAACTGAGATTCCAAGTCAAAGTCATTAAACGAGAGATGGATTCGGCTCCCAGGGTCTGAAATTATTGTCCAGATACAGTTTAAATTATTTCCATATCCCTCTGGATAATCAGGTGAAAGAACTGTTCCCATTGGTGCAGTGAAATTGGAAAGGCAAGGAACTGCCAAAAAAGAGAGAAAGAAATTAGTTAATACAATAAAACATTTCAATAAGGATTTATTTTATTACTAAGTTTTTGTAAGAGATCCTTAAACTTGCTGATTACCTCAGCTGAATAATTCAGTATTTGTTATGATCTGTGAAGCTAGAAAGAAGGTTTTGGTTGTTTTGGGGTTTTTTTAATCTTCTTATTCCCTTCTCCTCAATAAAACTACCACCCAAGAAGAGCCCCCAGGTAATAAAGAACATCCTTGTTGCATTGGAAGCCCACAGCAGTCCTTACAATTCACCCATATTCAACAATCCTTAATCACTTGGCACCACTTATTTTCTCCTCTAGGGAACTATTTAGATGAGCAGACCTCTCACTGAGCACATTAAAGAGGCAGAAAGTCAATAGTGCCCTTATCATTTGTTGTTCACACAGAAGCACAAGAAATTAACTAGCCTCAAAGAGACAACAGAGTTGCTTTGTTGTTATCAGGATAATATTTTATATTTAACCATTTCAGTTAAGCCATATTAAATTGAGTTGCAGGGATAAAAGCAACTGATTGCACTCTGAATATATTTTAGTGGAAATGTTAAGAAAGGTGTTGCCACAAATACATATCACAACATTGGTTTTACTTATACTGTATAATGTAACTGGAAGAGAGCTATAAAGTCTATGATCATTTACGTGCTAAAAAATATTCATATATAATACATGGGGGAAAAAATGTAAATAATTTAAACCCTTGATTACAATTCAGCAACTTCTAATCTAAGGAAATATATTAACTTTTAAGAGTAGCTATAAAACGTGTATCATACAAATAAAATCTACAGAATCCTACAAAAAAGCCCATAATAAAAAAATTACATCAAATCACATAAAGACAACTGCTTTAATAGTTGTTAGTAACAGAAAAAAATATTTTAGCAGTTCTAGAACTTGCCTTGGGCACAATCATTAGGCAAACCCACCACTGAACAAAAGTAAATTCATCCTGTCAGTGGAATTAATTGCATTGTGCAATCAACCATACAAATTATTACGTATAAGGAAAAACTTATCATAATGTTATCTATTAAAAATAATAATAAAAAAAGATTTGGTACATACAAATACAGATTGGTATGTTTGCAGACCACTGGTTGTTTTCTTGGCAAATGATAGATTTCTCTCCAATTAATTCAAATCCAAACTGACACTCAAACCTTAAAACATCACGGTTAGAAAATCCATCCCCTTCTCTGATACCATACAACGGTGTTCCAGGATCCCCACAGCTTTCCTTTTCAATTTCTGTTGAAATAAATAAGGAATTTATTTCCAGAAGAATAAAACAAACTCCCTGAGGGTATATGCTTACATCTAGAAAATAACTATACATTACTGTAAGCAAAAGAAAATAATCTACATAACAACAGTTGCTGAAATGCACCACTGAGTCTGATTCTATACTCCAGCTTCTTAAGGAGGAAATTCTGTGTAAGGATCTTAGAAAAACCAGAGCTCTTTGTGTTAATAGAGTACTTGAAATGAAAAGGATATGAGGAAAATTATTACTACTTTGTTTTATTTTGTAAAATTTTAGACAATAATAATATTAAGTAAAATATCACTTGTAGTACGTGAGAACTTAAAATAGCAACAGAGACCAGCATCCCACTGTGTAAACACTGTCCATTTTCCAATACAGCTTAAATTGATGAACCAATGACATGGCAAAAAAAAGGGAGTAGTGACACGAAAAGAATTGCCCAAAGTCAAAAGCAGGCTATACATAAATACATAAGTATATATACACATATATACACATTTATATACACACACATTATGTACACACATGCAAAAATAACTTCTCTATACTCAAATAACATTTTACCTCAGTGGACTTAACTGCAAGGTAGCTGAATGATTCTCTCCTTTTTCTACAATTGTTACAGCTATGATACTCTCTCAAATTACATACTGACCTGAACTTTCACTGGTAGTTACAAGCATGGAGGGATCTTCTAAAAAGCATTTCTCATCCATATGCATTTCACAAGCTCATAGGGCAATTCAAGCTGGAATCATAGAACGGTTTGGGTTGGAATGGACCTTTAAAGGTCATCTAGTTCCAATCCCCCTGCCATGGGCAGGGATACCTTCCAATAGATCAGGTTGCTGAAAGCCTCATCTGACCTGGCCTTGACCACTTCCAGGGAGGGGCATCCACAACTTTTCTGGGCCATCTTTCCAGTGTCTCACCACCCTCATCATAAAAAATTTTTTCCTAATACCTAATCTAAATCTACCCTCTTTCAGTTTAAACCTGTAACTCCTCATCCTATCACTACACTCCCTGATAAAGAGTCCCTCCCCATCTTTCCTGTAGGCCCCCTTTAAGGACTGGAAGGCTGCTATAAGGTCTCCCCAGAGCTTTCTCTTCTCTAGGCTGAACCCCAACTCTCTCAGCCTGTGCACATAGGGGAGGTGTTCCAGCCCCCTAATCATCTCTGTGGCCTTCCTCTGGACCTGCTCCAACAGGTCCATGTCTTTCTTATGCTGGGGGCTCCAGAGCTGAACACAGTACTCCAGGTGGGGTCTCACAAGAGCCGCGTAGGGAGACATAATTACCTCCCTTGAATTGCTGGCCATGCTTCTTTTGATGCAGCCCAGGATATGATTGGCTTTCTGGGATGCGAGTGCACATTGCTGGCTCATATTCAGTTTTTCATCCACCAATACCCCCAAGTCCTTCTCTGCAAGGCTGCTTTCAATCCACTCTTCGTCCAGCCTGTATCCATGTTTGGGATTGCCCCAGGCCAGATGCAGGACCTTACACTTGACCTTGCTGAACTTCATAAGGTTCACATGGGCCCACGTCTCTAGCCTGTCACGGTCCCTCTGCATGGCATCCCTTTCCTCTAGAGTATCAACCACATCACTCAGCTTGGTGTCATGCGCAAACTTGCTGAGGGTGCACTCAATCCCACTGGGAACTTCACCAGTCTGCCACAATTTTTTTAATATGATGAATAGTGACTTAGCAACTTCATCTGCCAGTTCCCTCCCATTCCTGCAGATGCATCTCATCAGGTCCCATGGACTTGTGCACATTCAGGTTCCTTAGATGGTCTTAAACCTGCCTGATGTTCTCCTACAGTGGCTGGTTTTTCATTCTCCCGGTCCCTGTCTTTAGATTCTGTGAGTTGGGCAGCGTGGCTAGAGCACCTGCCGGTGAAGACCGAGGCAAAAACGTTGTTGAGTACCTCAGCTTTCTCCATATCGGTTGTAGCCAGGTCTTCTGTTTCGCTCCTCAGGGCAGGTACAGTTTCTTTCATTTTTTTTTGTTGTCCTATGTACCTGAAGAAACCCTTCTTGTTATTTTTCACATCCCTAGCCAAGTTCAGCTCCAGCTGTGCCTTGGCTTTCCTGATCCCCTCCCTGCACGGTTTCCTGATCCCCTGGAAGGGACTTCAGGAGGTCTCTAGGCCAGGCTCCTGCTCAAAATAGGCTCAGCTCTGAGATCAGACTAGGTTGCTCAGGGCTTTATCCAGTTGGCTCTTGAAAAATTCCCAGAATGGAGACTGTTCTGGGCAACCTGTTCCACTGCTTGACTGTACACGTGGGAAAAAGTTTTTCTTTATATCCAGTCTGAACTTCTCTTGTTCTAACTTATGCTCTTTGTTCCCCCATCCTCCCATCATGTACCAGTGTAAAGAGCCTGCCTTGGTCTTCTCAATAACCTCCTCATAGCTACTGGCAGGCTGGTATTAGACCCTACTTCTACAGGCTGAACAATCCCAGTTCCCACAGGTGCCCCTCACAGGGCAAGTTCTCCAGCCCCTGAGTGCCTTGGCAGCCCTCCACTGAACTCACTTCAGTTAATCAGTCTATCAAAACTGGATGGACTATTCTAGATGGAGTCTAAAGAGGGCCAAGTACCAGAGAATAATCACTTCCATCAACCTGTGCTCCCGTTAATCCAGCCCAGGATGCTTTTGACCTTCTCTGCTGCCAAGGTATTGCTGCTGGTGTACCTTCAGCTTGCTGTCTGCCAGGGCATCAAGGCCTTTTCTGGAGAAACACTCCCCACCCTTTACTGTGTGCAGGAGTTATTCATTCCCAGATTCTGGACTTTCCACTTGCCCTTGTTGAATTTCATAGAGCTCCTGTAGGTCCATTCCTCTGGTCCCTCTGGGTAGCAGCACTGTTCTTGAGTGTATTCAACTGTTTCTCCCAATTTGATGTCATCTGCAAACCTGGTGAGAGTGCACTTCATTGCCTCTTCACAGTCAATGACAAAAGTGAATATCCCAGAGTAGACTCCTGTAGTACTCTTCTTGTTCCTGGCCTCCAGTACTGTATGATCCATTAACCACTACCCTCTATGCGATCATCCAACCTGATTTTTTTGTTGTTGTTTGTTTTTTGTTTTNACATTATACTGATACATCCAACTCTAGATGAGTGGACAGAGTGAAAAGCCTTGATAAGGTTGAGGTAGGCAACACCCACTGCTCTCCCCTTGTCCAGCGACCTAGTGATTTATTATAAAAGAGAATCAGCTTGGTCAGGTGTGATTTACCCTTGATAAATTCATGCTAGCTGTTCCCAATCACTTTCTTCACGTGCCAGGAAATGGTTTCCAAGAAGACTTGATCTGTGATTTCCCCAGGAATTGAAATAAAGGTCAGCTTGCAGTTGCACAGGTCAAGCTTTTGGCTTTTGTTGAAGATCATGCAACTTTTTTCCAGTCTTTGGGGATCTCTCCTAAGCTCGACAATCTGTCAAAGACGGTAGCAAAGCCTTGCAAGGAGATTCACCAGGTCTCTCAGCACCCTTGGATGCAGTCTGTTATGTCTTAGAAACTTGTCAAGAAAATGTTATGCTCAAGATATGAAACTTAGGAATGCATTCATCATCTACAAATATAGGAAATATGGTACATAGATAATGGAAATTCAGTACAAAATATTATTTTCACAAACTTCTTTCATGAGAGATCCTAACTACAGAAAAGACAGAAATCTTAAAAGAAAATTAATTTATTATGTGTAAAAATAATAGCAACAAATATCCCTAAACAATAATTCGAAAATTTCTCTTTAAAGGTCTTGCTGCCACTTTTTTTATGTTTCCACATTTGGTAGTTTGACTATGAGGAAAAAACTAAACAAACACCAAGTGTTTTGATTTTAACTCAAATAATTTTTCTAGGGTCATATTGTCAGCAACATACACCTCGTTTCTCAAAGCTTTCAGCTATTAATGCTCTGAATACAACCAAAATGTGACAAAAAGCAAATAAAGAACATTCCATTTTGACAAGAAAATTAAAAAAAAAGTTGAAGATTATTTAAAAAAAGACTTCACAGAGATGTGAAAAGCTTTATTATTCTGTTTGATTAAAGAAAAATCAAAACCATCTAACAAAAAGCACAACAAACAACATTTCTTATGCTTTATTTGTATTTGTTCAAACAGTTCTAGGAAAAGAAGAATGTAATTAATTTAAAAAAAAACATAAAACCCAGGTTCAAACTCTCCCCAGAACACAGGCCTCCAACAAAAGTTAAAGCTGTCCTGAAGAAACAATGTAAAATATCCCAAAGATCCTCCTATCTTCAATATTGATGAGACTATTAATGTCAAACCCACAGAACTACTCAGTTTTTAACTGCCAAAGAAATATAAAGTTTTCCTAGGCTGTCTTGGACAGATAGATTAATAAAACTCTAAGTGCCTAAGTCATTTCACATTTCATTTGGGAAAACAAATGTATTCTAGTTCTCCAACAAGTGATTATATCAAGTAACTTAATGTAGTTTTCTCACAGAATATATTCTAGACAGTAAATATATTTATACCTACTTATATTTATTCTCTTTTGGGGCTACTATTCTGATGTAGCTGGGCCAATGGATTTCTCTATTATTTTATCCTAAATAGCAAGAGTTTCCATATTTTTTATCAAACTTAAAAAGATATATAGCTGAGCAAAGCTGATACAGTGAGCTTGCTCATCTTGTCTTCTATCAGACAACCCTATTAGGAAGACTTAAAGGAACTGATTTTACATTCAAAAAATTCTTAGGGAGAGTATAATTAATTACAGGAGTTGGGGAAAAAAATACTGTTTTCCTTTATCCTATGTGATTGCTGTATATGAGAAATTACATCCCTAAGATTATATTTCATTTGCTTTCAGAAATGGAATTAAGTTATTTGAATGACAGTTTTAAATAAAATAAACCATCCCTAAGCCCCTTTCATATCCATTTACATTATAGCAAATCTTTCTTTTATTACTGTAATCTTTCCTGCACACCTTGCTTACACTACTTTTATACTCTGTAAATTTCATGTTAGCATCAGTTCATTTCTGAATTTGAAACAGAATATTTTTGTGTCATTACTTAGTTCTCCTTAGGAGCAGAAATGATAGGTTTTTTTTTTTTTATTGAATTGCAAATAGCTTTTACATTTGTTTAGAGAATGTCAACAAACTTCCTTTGAAACAGACAGGAAAAAAATATACTGCTTACTGGGCTTTTGTCAGATAATCACATTTTAAATAACACGATTTTAGGAAAGACCACTATTTCATCTTTGTTTGAAGTCACTAAGAGGGCAAATGATATGCATATTCATATTTTTTAAAGCTAGCTCTACCACTCTTGTTTCGGCTTCCCTGCATTGCACATTTGTTTCAACAGCTCCTAAGAAGTTACGTTCAGAGCCTGACAAAGTCTCATTTCTTGATAAACTCGCACTAGTCCCTCATCGTAAATAATTCAATTATGATAAATAGAAATTATTTATGGTTGTTTAAAATTAGCAGAAGAAACAGTAAGTTTTCAAAGAGCTCAGTTAGTAATGCCATAATTAAAACTTCTAAAAAAAAAAAAAAGTTCAGTATGAGTCACCAAATAGTGAAAAGAAATAAAAGGCATTATGGGCTACCCTCTTGGAACATAGCTTGAATTCCTACCAACAAAGCCGCACGTAGGAGTCCACCACTTTAATGTTTTAATTGGACTAAAAATGTCTCTAATTATAGTACTTTCTTTCATATAATGCACATGTGTAACAAAGTTGCAATTCACAGCAGAAGTTGTCATAGAGTATATTTTAGTGAAAACACTATTTCTACAGGATATTGCATAGTATAAGCATTTCAGAGAATTTTATTATATATAATGACTACCTTTGAAAAGTCAAATGTGATCTTATTGCTTAAGAACATTTTTGTATTTTATTTTATATTTTGTCTACTTTATATTTTTACATTTTGATTTATGTTCTTTTTTATTATTTATTCTGCTTTTTGAGATTTGCTGTTCATGTTGGCTACAGTAAGAGATGGCTAGGATGGATTTCTCTTTTCCTGTGGTTATTACCACTGACTTATAAATCTGTGATCCAAAAGATGAGTATTGCTATTTGTACCTAAGGAAAAAAAACACTTATGCTAATATCATTTCTACTAGATAGTCCTTTCTTTCTTTGTAGTCTTATAAAAAAAGAGAAGCACCTCTAAGCATAAATACAGTTTGTTTGTTAAATGTGTTAATAATGAATCAGGCATGATTTTTTGAGGTTTAAGGCTTTTGAGGGGGGCGGGGGGAAATCTGGTTTTGTTTTCAGAAATTGTTTCACATAGAAGGACATTAACAGTAAAAGGAGACATGATTTCTGGTGATGTTAGAGATCTAACTTTTTTAAAAGACTAACTTTTGTTGAGACTGTTTAGGATACTCATTATTTTGGAAACTTGGTCATACAAAATTGATAAGTTTGTGGTCGCAGCGCACTGAATGGAGTTTATAATTACCAACATATTTTCTAACAAGAAATATCTAGAAAACATATCAAATTAAGGGAAAAATAAAAGAAAAATAGAAAGAAAATTAAGGTAACCATCTCATTTTGTTTTAAATTATCCTTGTGGTTTTTTTGTGTATCTCACTGAAGGCTTCTGTAGATTTCCAATCAATGATACACTGAAGGGAGCGCCCAAAGCAACAGTAGCTACCAGTATACGAACACCAAGGTGGGAATGTTCTTTTTATCTTATCCTCTGTCTTTGTGAAGGACAGGCACATTCTGGAAGTGACTAAATGGGCCCTGGGGAAAAGAAACGGTCACTTACTACACAAATGCATTTTGACAGTCGCACTGGAGTTAGGGCTTGAAGAGGTAACTTGTCTATCTTTTCCCTCCTGTAACTCAAGGGAAAATAAAAGATAAGAATGTGATTCTTATAAGGGAAAACAATTTTGAAAGAAAAGAGATCACTGGTGCACAGTGGAAAAGTACAATACTGAAGATTTGCTATCACTTCAGCAGACATTCAAAATCTGTAATACTTCAATGAAATACCAGGCAAAGACCAATCTCTCTACTTTAACAGCATTTTAGAATAATGCCCATCTTTTGTTTCACTGACCATATCAGTGGAAACAGGACAGACAACTAGATTGGTTTTGTCATTAGTAAAATTGTATTGAATTCATTACATGCTATTTGTTGCAACAAAGCATACCAGATTAACTAAATACTAGTATATGAAAAGAAACAGAGTTTCAGTATGTAATTCAAAAAGAATGAAGCTTGCTGTTTGATATTTGAATTTGCCATGTCAAAAGTTACAAACATTCACCATCATATTTTGACACACTGACATTTTGCAAGATAATGGGGAAAAATCGATTTAATCCCACTTTGAAACACAAGGGTTTGTACAATTTATATATATATATTACTGAATACACATTACATTTCTAATTTGGTTGTGAATTTTCTGTGCCAGTGCTCCCACTGCAGGACTTGCTTATCCAAAGAGCTAGGAAAAGATACTACTATATATTTGTACAACTTTTGCTCACAAAGCACAAGGAACCAGCAATAGTATAATCATCTATCTTATCTTGAACGTTAGACTGTAAATCATAAGGAGAAAAAGCACTCAAAAAAGCAGCAAGCAGGAAAATAAAAATTAATAACTTATGAATCAAAACCATACATTTCTTAGTGTCAATTAGGGTGATAAATAATACAAGCAATTGGTAAACTATGCCATATGTCTTCACGATATGTATATTCAAGAAAAAGCATCTTAAAGATACATAGCAGGTAAACAGTTATGGACCAATTTCAGCAAGATCTTACACTATGCTTACCAGCTTACATGGGAAAAGATTGGAGGTTTGGTCACATTTACATGTAATAAGGTTTAGGTATTGCTATGACCAGTAAACAAAACAGAAAGCAATTTGAATGACCTAACAGATGATACCTTTTCCTATATATTACTATGTTTATAAGTATCTTCAAATAAAGGAAATAATAGTTTTGTCTATTAACTATTACTCTTAAAGCATGAGTATTTTTATAAACATAGGATGGAAGTTAATTTCAAAAAAAACAAAGAGCCCAGTGTCATGTGATTTTCAGTTATATTTTAAAGGTTATCTATACCCTTCCTTCATTCTATCTATCAGACTTTTATCTAGAGATTCTATGTCTTGGGAATTCCCAAGACAGGTGGTTGTAATCTTCTGCACCCTTGCTGAATTATGCCACTTGTCAGGGTACTTCTCATTTCTTGATCACGTAAAGTGACGAGTCAGAATGTGAGCATTTCACAAAGAAAAAAAGCATAATTAATTGAGGGAGGGTAATGGGGCTAAGGTCACTTATAGGAAAGTCAGATGAGGTTCCTCTGAGAATGCAGTGGGAAAACAATGGCAGCCACCATTGAAAGTAATATTTTATGTATATCACGAGTGCCCAACATTTCTAGTATAAGGAAGAACTTGTCACAGCCGTTCTCCATGACAATAGATCTTTCAGAAGGACAACAGTTATATCTGCATGATTTTTATTGTATAATTTATCTAACTTTTTTTAGTATAAGCATGAAATATTTCATGCTTATGTTTCATAATTATGTTTTATTATATATTGTAGATACTTATAGACTTTATGGATACACATACTTCCTTCTTTTCCTATTCAGTACCATGTTCTGTCTTTTGAAGTTGAGTTATTTACTAGGTAGCTAGCAATAAGCAGGCCCGGCTAATGAATGAGCCCTGTGGGGCTTTACATAATAACTACACCTCCAATAGAATAAGTTACTCTCTTCATTTAGGTTTAGAAAATTAACTGCTCTGTAGAATGCTATCCACACAAACAGTTTAATATCACCATGGGACTTTTCATTCGTGTAAATGTTCACAAAAGCTTGGGTTCAAAGTATATGTATTTTGGAGAAAAAGAAGAAGATACATACAAATTGAAATAACACAGCTCTAGTCCAAAAAAATAAATGAAAATGCTCAAATATCCTCAACCATAAGTTAAAATACATATCAAAATTTACAGACACCAGTCTCCAGGATAATTTAAAAATTCTGGTAGCACAATTCTATTTTCTAAGTTTTAATGGTCTTTTCTATAACATTCTACTAGGTATTACCTTGCTGGCAACTCCCATTATTCACTTTGTTTAAAAGCTATTTAGAATGTTCAAAAGTCCAGTGAGTTAAACAGCTGGGGCATTAAGTCTAATTTCAGCCAAAAGCATAAACAGAAATAATAGTCTGTATACTGAGGTATGCTTAGCAGTATTTAGAACCCACAAAAAAAATAGCTTACCCTGTTAACAATTTTGAGAGCTAATTTACAGGAGCATGTAAGAATGTTTGAGTACATGCTTTGGGACTGAAGTAAATTTTAAGTACCACCCAAAATAAAAACAGTCTGATTTGGTGTCTGAACTAATAAGAAAATATTGTTTAATACTCAGGAACCCCCCAAGATGACTCATATCCACTCTATTTGTTACCTTAGACTATACAGCCTATCAAACATATTTTAGTTAACCAACACTTACTATTTTCAAGCTCTATGTATCTCTCATTAACACAGCTACTTCAGCCTGGAGTAACTGCATTTGGGCATAGTTAATCCCTGCCAGCTTTTCCTGAATGTACCTGACTTTTGGTGGACTAAAGATGGATCACTGCATAATTTGAAGGAATTTTCATACAACTATCAGCATTTTTATTTTAAAGGTTGAAATAAAATTCCATATTCTGGAGTGCTATAGCTACACCTCAGAAATAAAGTAGTTTTGTTAAAGAGAGAAAACATCTATCAATTTCAGCAGCTCTCCCTAAATATAATTTTTAATAGCAGAAAACTACGCTGTTAGCTTTCCTTATGGAACTACAGAAACTAAGCACTACCAAGAAAGAATAAATAGAACAATAATATCAAGGAATCTTATCTAAGCCTGCAATCCTTTACATGAACAGTTCCAATGAGAATACACAGAAAATCCCTTAGACCACCGGTTACTGCTTCGCCTGTCAAAAGTAAATAACAATGTGAATGGAAGCTGAACAAGTGTCCTTAATTAATAAAATATTTGCAAGAGAATTTCCAAAACCACAGAAATACTCTAAGAAGATGCTAATAAAAATTGCATAGTGCCTTCTGGATATATCTTTCTAATTCTTGACTTTGAAGTTCTTTCTTAGGAAAATAAGTGACTGGAAGTAATAGCTGTAGTGGTGTTTGCAAATCTGTATACTTTGAACATGGCAATAGTCACCATATGCAGAAACATCTGAAATAATTTTTAAGGTAGCATTAAACCTAAAATCCATTTATTAGCAGTTACATAAATTCTATAATTTCTGTGTTTGAATCCTTTTTATTTAAATGGATGGGGCTGTTCTCATTTTAAAATAAGAATGTTTTTTTTTCCACAGACTAAATAATTTGATTTCAATGAGAAAAATTGTGGGTAGTTAGGATCTGGCG
>VZTQ01011627.1:0-13440 GCA_013400755.1 Pelecanoides urinatrix
GAAGTCCCCCACAAGAACAAGGGGGGACCCATCCCAGAAGATGGGTCTGGAGAGGACTAGTGATTGAAAAAAGGGAAAGGTGAAAAATTTCAGCCTTTAGTTGATGCAGTTATTTGCACAAATTATCATCAAGAAGGGGATCCAGGCCTTTCCCTCACTAGCTGAGAGTCTTGATCTCTGAGCTGGTGAATTACCTTGATCTTTGGCTCTGGTAATTTCACATATTCCATGTAAACTGTAAATGATCCAAAAGGAGGGATTAAGGAAAATGATTATTCAAAGGTTTCTAGTGATGAGGAATTTGGACAGCTGTGGACGTGTGTGCACAAATGCCTCAGCCAGATGTGGGAACTGTGGTTAAACCTTTCACACTCTGAATAATGCTCAGACTCTTGGGATTTTACATAGAAAGAGATTCTTCCTGGTCCCTTTTCTCCCCCTTCCCTCCTAGTGCCAAAAATAAAAAGGTGTTTTAAAAATATTTATTGAAATGGATTTTTTTTTTTTAATTCAGTTTGATTTGAACCTGGTTTCCCATGAAATTTTTTAAATGGAAATAAAAGATTCAGACAGCCCAGTGCTTAACTGCCACTTAAATCAAAGAAAGTTAACTGCCTCAGCACTTACAAGCTATCCTCCTGAGTGACAATTTTGCATGTCTAGATGCCTAAATGCCTCTAAAAATGTGGAACTTACTGCTTGTGTAGTATACTTCATAGATATCAAAGTGCTGTAGCTAATTGTTCTTATTATTTGCAATAGTAAGGCATGTGCATCTTTAGCAAAGTATCCCCATTTCATTAAGGTTAATTAGTTGACAAAATTAAATAGCAAAGGCATACAATAAAAAACAGAAAGTGGTTTATACAGCCTGTCATAAGAAATCTCTTTCTGCCTTAACTGTTCAGGCTTCATCCTTTTCTTTAAGACCAAAAAATTTTAGCATAGAACTAAGATCCATCCCACTTGGGATTTAAATGTCAATAAAAAAACTGTACAAGACAGCAAAACAGCTACAAAGAGAAAGCAAATGTAAAGAATGCAAAAAAAAAAAAAAGTACAAACTCTTTTTTCCAGGTCATTGACAGGCAGAATTATGCAAAGGATTAATTTTGCTTCTTATCACTGGGGTCTCTTTCCTAGCACAATAGGGAAATTGCTTAACAGCTAACACACCAGGCTCTACAACAGTGACTCATGATTGAGTTTCTGGGTGACTAACGTAACGTGATATACCATAAGCTGCCTATCACGTTTCGTTAGTCACACCAGGCTCTACAACAGTGACTCATGATTGAGTTTCTGGGTGACTAACGTAACGTGATATACCATAAGCTGCCTATGAATGCAGATTTTGAATGCCAGTGGCTGATCTGAGCTGGTGGCTGCATTGTGCTCGAGAAACCAGGAATAAGTAAAATGGAAAGAAAAGATGCTGTCCGGAGAAATCATGGGCGATATAGGAAAGTGTAAGAGGACAAGCAGATACAAAGTGCCACAGGGATTGGGCTCTGCACTGCGCAGGTTAGCAACTGATGAATGTCACTCAGTGGGTAGGTTCGTGTTATACCAAATCTGTTGCACTTCAGAGGCAGGCTTCTTCTAATCCCCTTCCAATCCCTCTCCTCCATGTACACGTTTTAGCCACTTCTCTGGCGCTATATTTAACAATCATGCAATGTTACTTCAACTCACTGATACGATGAAAAAATAATCAACCAAAAAACAGGTTTTGTGTTTGAGCATCAAGCTCTCAACTGACTCACCTTGCAGCTGAACAGCTATTAAATCCCACACAACCTGCAGCTGGGGGCAGAAGAACAGAGCAAGGTTGTGCTTTGTGATGAAGCTTAAAGTTACTCTGAGTTACATGGAACATAAACAGCGCTACCAGGTTCCATTCTGTTCTGCTTGGGGTTGCAAGCTCTCACTGTTTGGGTCTGAGAATATGCTGAGACAATGTTAGTTGTATCTGTCAAACACACCAGGTACAACACTCCTGGTCCTCTAGTTAACTTTTTGTGCAAGTGTGGTTGTGTGTTCTCCCAAATTTTCACAAAGTATTACACAGCATTAGACCTCACAGCTGCTCTGTGTAAAACCCTGATGATTACGTGTTACTCAGCCACAAAAACAGACTCCACATTTTTTATTAGCTGGAAGAAAACTGGATATAAATCTGGAAATATTTATTCTAAACTATAAATGCAGAATTCAGTTACAAAAATAAGACATGCCTGGGACCTTACCTATAACTCAGTTGTTCCTGTTAAACAGAACTCTGTTCTGTCCCCATTGTGCTTGTGCGTTATGGTGCAGTGGGTAATGGGCATGCCTTGAATGGCAATATTTTATTTGCTAGGAATAAGGAAAAGCAGGAGGGAGGAGCCAGGACAGTGTTGTAACCCAAGTCTCTGGTCCCATGGTGAGGGAAAGGAAAGGTGATTCAAATACAACAGTGGGAAATGGAGGGTGGCATTTACTGGACAAGCTAGGGACATTTTCGGATATTTTTACAGATCCTCCCTTCAACGCAGATTATTGGCAACATTGACACAGGACCTTGAAACTCCAGTAAGACTTTGGTACAACAGGTGAATTAACAAGGATTAAAGAACTGAGGATGGAAAAGACACCATGCAATGACTTCTTCACAAGGTCATTGACTCATTCTCACTCCATCTGTTGGTTTTAACCGTCATGCTCTAGGAATCAATGTATTTGAGATCTTTATGTATCCCAGTCAGGGTTGTGAACCACAGTCCATGTCATCAGAAGTTATAAGTGTAAGAGCTAAGTAGCTCAGTGACAGGATCTGTGTGGATCTCTCTTTAACATCATAAATAACATAACATAAATAAATAATATCATAAACTTAGCACCTAGAGTAAGCTGTCACCTCAAGAACTCTTATGCTGCACTATTTTTTAATTCCATAATACATCTCCTTTTACTTGTCCTCACCTTTGCATGGACCTTGTTTTCTGGTGAGAACTGCTTTTGGTAAAGACTGAAGCACAATAAAAAATGTCTTTTTATGAAGAGCCCTGTGCCCATTTTGTCCCATCATGCTTTATTTAAGCCTATTAACACAACAATTTAATTCCTGTTCTTCTTGTCAATGACTATCTGCAATACCTGCAATGTTTAAAAATAGAAACACTACAAACAAGCTATCTCCTTGTACTGGTTCAATACTAACAATAGCTACTAATGGCAACTACTGTAAAAATTGTGTGTACATGACAAAGGAAATTTGAGAGCTTCTACTTTCTTTTTCTTTTTCTTTGTTGTGTTTTAAAGAAAATTAAATGGAGAATGTGAGAAACAAGTATGTGTGAATAAAAAAAAAGGATGAGGTTGCAACATCTTATTTGCTATTACTTGTTCAGAGATAGAGCTTCTAACCTGAAAGGAGAGGAATCGTGTTAATTCCTTTTAACCTTTTTGCTCAAGGAGATTGACTCACCTGAGTCTTAACAACATAAGCTTGCTTAACTCCATGTTTATTAACAGTCTACTTCTTCCCTTTAATTAATCCCCTGACCTTGCTTCTTTGTGGGACCCAAAGATTTGGCAATGATGTAAATCTTATGTATCTGCATTGAGGTCAGTGGACCTACGCAGTGGTATAAGAATTACCTCAAGTCTATATGATTTCCACAGGAGATGCAAAATCACCCCCATTTCCTTCCCAAATGTTAATACAAGCTATTGATGTAAAATATTATCCCAATTGTAGGAAAGATGAATATTATGAAATTTCTCTAACAAATATATGAAGTGGAGTAAAGAGCAATTTCTGCCTTGTAAAATAAGACTGGGGAAAAAAGCTAAGCTTGGCAATATGAACATGGTGCATTAAGTAGTAGAACACTGGAAACAGAAGGAGAAAGAAGGGAATGGAGAGATGGATAGTCTGGCTTTCATATACACTGGAAGGAGCTCTACTTATGTTAATGCTGGTAGATAATACAGAATGAATGTATTCTTGGCAGGTAATAACAGAACCAATCTCTGATGGGATGACATACACGTCTGGGGATTCATATTGTTGAATGCTGGTGTGAGAGAATATATTTAATATATTTTTAAGTGGATTGTAGTTTACTAAACTGGGAAGAAGAATATGTATTTTTTATAAGCCATGATGACAACGTTTAAACAACAACAAAAAAATCTGTGTTTGTGCAGTCTAATCTGACATGCATTAATTACACAGCATACGAGAATTAATAAGCCATGGTCTAGTAGGTTCAGCTTTCTTATTATGGTTTGTAGCAGATGATATTACATTAATAAAAACCTTGATAGTATAACTTTTTTTTTTGTTTAATTTCAAAGCCATACAAAGCAACAAAAATCTTGATTTGACAAAAGGCAGAGAAACTACACAAAGCTTGAACTATTTACATGATCTCTTTCGGGAAGATGAGAGTAGTTGAGACAGCAAGAATTGGTGTTAATTTCAGGGATTTCCTTTCCCACATTCCCATATCACTAACCAATCCCATTTGTTCTCATAAAATGTGTCTGTGGTACGCTGTATGTAGCAATACTGAAACATTTCCTTTGTTATATTTCATCATATATCTTTCTCTATCTTATGTGCTCTGTCATCTAAATTAGAACATCCATTTAAATTCATGAGCACTGTAGATACCGTGGTTATCCTTTTTGCTGTGATAACTCTGTATCTCCAATGTTTTTCAGGTTCCATTTTTTTTCCTCAACTTCTCTATGAATACACATTATTCAAAGTTATAATTAGAAGACTTATGAAAAAGTGTTATTTGGTTATCTGTCCTTTGACACAATGGGTAACTGTTGCTTATTTGCAGGAAAACATGTTCTAAGCTGAGGATTTCAGTGACAGTTACAATAAAGCCTTCACTAATACCTGTGTATAGTCCTACTAGTTTTGTTAACTGTGATACAATTTGTATTCTGGTAGCTATCAGTCCACATAAAGCAAATAACTTTGCCTACAGAAGAAAAAGGTTTGGGAAAAAAGTCAGCAAAGTTGTCCTAGACTTACATGGTTACATTATACAATTTTACTGGGAATGTGGACTTTTATTACTCCTTTCATTAATTAAAAACTTCCAATCAAAACTTATCTTCAAAACTGTTTTTGCAACAGCAGAAATTACTTCAATATATTATATTTGTAACTTGGCAACTGCAGCTGAACTAGACAATGGAACAATTTTCTAAATAGAAATTGTTGGTTTATAAACACTGACAGATTAATTTTGCTAAAATTTTATTTTAAAATATTAGTTATGACAAAAAAAGTTAAAAGATTTCATTCTTTCTTTTAAAAAGTATTATTTTCTTGTGGTATGTTTTTTATACTGCTCATGATAGGAACCACTGGATATTAAAAGCAATGACAAATGACCAGTTAGAACACCAATTTATCCACTAGAATACCAATTTCAAAACTAATTACCATTTAGAATAACAATTATTAACACAGTGGGTATGATGTCATATCCAATTATGCAAATTATGCAGTGACATAATAGAAAAAACATTAATATTTTTATATCTTTCATAGATTAAAAATAAAGTAAATTTTGCAATAAGAATCAAACCAAATTATTTTGTTCCTTGATGTTTTTCCATAAGAATTTTTTTTTTTAAATTTGATATAACTCAAAATATTAATTAAAAAAAGGAAAGGTCAGCAATTGCTCTGAAAGGGAAATTTTGAGTTTTGACTCATTGCACTAATTTTGGTACAATTTTCTAGTTGTACCAGCTGGCCAAATAGAAAACTAATTTGTCTAATTATTTTTTAGAAAGTAAACTATTTCCCGTTGGTAGTGGCCAGCATCAAGGGGAAGAAGGAAAGAAAGATGGAGTTCCACGGGAAGTAAATATGACATTAATTATATAGCACGACCTAAGATCTGGAGAGATTACTTGAGGAATACTTATTTATTTCTTGTGCATTCTTGTAGTGCTCAAATATTCTTCTAAAATCTATTGAAAAATACAGCTTCTTTGGGATGTGCTAAAGCCGTGGCCTCCACAATGTCCTGAAGAAACAATTTCTGCAGTCTAGGACCATGGTGAATAAATATTTTCTCACAATATTATAATCAGATATCCCTTTATTCTTCTATTGAGCATAGAGAACAGAAACTTCTGTAAATCATTTATTTCTTATGTTTTTGTTATCTTTCCTCATTTCCTCTCAAGAAAGCTAAAATACAAACAAAATCCATAAATATATATTGCAAATTTATATGTATATATGTTCTGACACAGTTTTAATTTCCTGATCACATATTGTCTTCTGCTCCAAGATCTCTTTTCCTTTTTCATGAAAAAGTGGATAAGATTCAGGATTCCTGGGCGTAACTCCAAGTTTTTCTGGTAACATGCACCAAGAGGAATGTAGACCTTCTGTTCTACAGAATCTCATGCTGTCTTCTCCTACTAAAAATCCCCCCAGTTAACATTTACCTTCTAAATGTTCTTCTGCCCTGTTTCTTCCTCTTCAGATTCTGTCTGTTTCCTGTGAGGTTACCATCAAATCTCTGTTTATTGCCTACCTTCTCATGTGAACTAATCACTTTTTGCTTAATATGGTGGACAAAGAATCCACCTACCTCCAAAGATTCTAGAGGGTTTAGGGCTAATCTATATTCATGAGCCTTCAAAAAGCCAATCAAGCCCCACCAGTCTGGAATATATACCCTTTGTAAGTCTGTATCCGCCAGGAGTGATTTCATAATCCAGTCACAGTGTGCCGAAACCAGACGTGAATGACAGGTTACACCTCCAAAATGATCACAAGAAAATTTTTTGCCATTTTAAATCATACTGGGTGAATAACATATGTTAGCTTACCTCTAATTCATTTTAATTTCTAATTCCTTTCTCAGAGGTTTGAATTCTTAACCAAACTTATCTGCATCCCAGCTTGAACCATGGGCAATTTCTCCTTACAATGAAACAGAAAAAGAAACCCAAAGAATATATTTTACTCTTGCATTACAGAAAGAGAAAAAATAAAGAGAGATTTATGTTATTTATCTTTACTGTTTCTTTTGATGGTGAGAGGATGTTGAAACGGGTGAGAAGAGTTGCCCTTATTTTGTACATAACACTGAGTGTTCTCTTTTCTCATGAAGATCTTTGTACTGTGAAAGAACACAATACTTGTCCATCATCTGAATAAGATAGAGTGACCGTAGTGAAGAGTTCACAGTAATGGTCAGCACAGAATTGGATAAAATTGGGAAAGGAGGGAAATGGGGGTTATCTGGATCCAGTATTCTGAATCTAGACCCATCAAATGCTGCACCTTTTTTCTGTTATTGTATAATCGAAACACTTGCAGGGAAGCTTGTACTGTGAGGTCTTTTATTTTATGTTTATTGCATTTAAGTTTACTGATTGCTGTCTCATGTACATTCTGCATTTGTGAAATCAATGGAATTTTTAAGTATGAGAATTGAAATGAGAATTGAAATAAAATTTGTTGATCAAAACATTCATTCTAGGCTGTCAGAGGAATACAGACTGCAGAACCTTGCCTTTTACAAGGTACTGAAACACCTATTTCATTTTTTAGCAGTCTACAAGGGAGTGGGGTAGGTGCTCAGAACCACACGCGGTGTTTTATCTTGACCTTGTAATGTAATCTCAGCCTTGTAATGAAGGGAAGGAGCTTGACAGCCAGGTGGATGTCCTGGTGGATGTCATGAGGCCAGCACATTCTTCCTTCCCAGCTGGCAGTGGTGTGTAGCCAGTTGACCCAAAGATCATGTGCACAGACCAAGGTGGTGTGATGAGGACCTGTCCTGGCAGATGTGAGCTAGCCCTTTACTGCATGAGTCATTACTGGAGCGTGAAGAGATGAAGATCTCTTCAGCAGTATGTTGAAAACCTTGATTTTTCCTCTTTTTATCTCTGCTTTCAATTCCTGGGGCCACGAGCCTCCTATTTTGCCCTTGAAAGCACACTGCTCTGCATATCCTACCGGAGCATACCCAGAGCAGGGATTGATTTCATATAAGGTGAGCTTTAGTCAAACTCTTACGCATATGGGCTTTTATAACTATAATTGCTGTATTTTATGAATACTCCAGGTTGAGAATGCTCTAGAAAGTAAATGAAGACTTCCTTGTCAGTATCTGTGCAGGATCAGCACCCGTATTAGGAATTATTTCAGTGAAATAGGTTTTTTGTCTTCCTCAACATAAATAAAATTGCAAGGTGCTAATGAACAGTAAGTGTGATACGAATGTTTATACTATATGTGTAGTAGCTGTGAGCTCAGCTCCTATTCAGAATAGGAATAATTTGAAGTCCTACACATCTATTAAAACCTACTAATAGGCTTCACATGCAGTAATAGATGTTTGCAGCTTAGATGGATTTACAGACCACTTGTCAACAAGGTGCCTTGCCAGTGGTGTTCACAGAAACCAGGGAGACAGAGAAGGCCCTTGCATGGGTAAAGAAATGGTTAAAAGGACAAGGAAGATGGGAACAGATGATTGCATGACCAAAAGAAGCTATGCAGGGACCCTGCTGTTCCACAAATTAGCACGTGATTTGGAAAAGGGTGAAGAGTGAGGTGGTAAAGGCTGTTGGCAATCCTAAATTGTTCAGAGCCAACTGTTAAGTATTGCAAGAGTAGTGACGTGGTAGATAAATTTCAACGTAGGTAGATAAATCAACCAATGAAAACAATCCTAACTTTATACCCATGGTAATGGGCTACAGGCTGGTGATTATCATTCAGGAGTGAGATTTTGGAGGTATAATAGACAAGTATTTCTATGCAAATATCAGCTGTTAACTGTCAAATTGAACCCTAGGAAAGTAACAGGAAACAAGACAAATGTTGAAATCCATGATAAATTTGTGCATGAAAACACCACGTAAAGTTGTTTGCCCTTTCCTCCCCCCCGCTCCTCATTTTCAAAAAGGATAAATGAAAAATTGTTTGCCAAGGATTTGGTAAAGCTGAAAAAGGTTTTAAGAACGGGTTTCCTTCTCAGATTACCAAAGGAGTGAAACAAGCTTCTGTATGAGGGATGGCCAAGGACACTTGGGTTCTTCAGCCTGGGAAGGAGATCTTTGAGAGACAGTATGACAGAGGTCTACAAAATCAAGGAGAGGTAACAGGGGAATGACTGCTCATTGTCTCTTCCACTATAAGAACTTGAGATATCAAATAAGGTAGCAAGGGGCAAATTTAAAATTAATAAAAGCAGGTAGCTTTTGGCATAGCTCGTAATCAAGCTGTGGAAATCCTTGCAACAGCATGTTGGTGAAGCTTGCAAGGTTGAAAATCTATTGCATAAAATTTTGAAATAAAAATCCACAGAGATACAAAGAGAGGGACACATACAGAGAAAATACCCGTGGTGAGGACCCTGAGAAGCAGATAGATCCTGTGATTATCCTCAGACTTGGGGGAATTTTGGTTTTGAAGAACACCATATTTGTAACGTGGCTACATAAACTGCTAAAGTTTGGCACCCTCTGATAACCATTAACTATTAACCATTAACTCCAAGCCTCCACTTGGAACCATGAATCAGCCCAAATGAAATATTAGATAGGGTGCAACTTCCCCACATTCTTTGGTTCCTCATTAAACCTTCCCATTAAGCTACAAAGAGTGGGTTGAAATCTAACTGTTGTAATTCTTATCTATTAATCCACTTATTTTGCTCATGTATAGCTGAGTAAAATCTCTTTGCTTTCTCCTCGATTCTCATTAGTGAGTCTCTGCATGGAACTGCCATACCAAATATGCACTGTTAACAGAAATCTTTAGGCATATCTCTCTGATAAACTACTACAGCAACAAATTACTGCTTAGAGAAGAGGCTGTGTTCTTGAGGGGAATAAAATCCTAATAAATGTGTAGCATGAAGGTGCCAATGAAATTATTGGATTAAATACCTCAGAGAGAAAAGACTATCAAATAAATGTCTGAGCCAATTCTCATATACTGGACGAGGGTTACAATGAATCTCACAGAAACACACTAAAGAGGAAAATGCGCATGATGTTTTGTACGTATAACAGCAGAAGAAATATGAAACTGGTCCTAAATCTAACTGTGTGAAATGAGATACAGTTATGAGATCTTGATTGGGTGATTCTGATCTGCCATGTAAAAAAGTATCAACAATGCAAACCAGCTTTATCAGAGGGTACAAAAAATTTGGTGCAGTCTTAATTTGAGAAATAATACACAGTCATGTTCTACACACCAAGTCTGTTGGAGGTATCATATCAGGCAGTATCTGTCCCAGCATCTTCTCTCATGCAATGGTCAACACCATATGGTTTTGAGGAAATTGGAAGCTATTTCATAATGGATTTACTGTACTACAAATGAAATCCCTTTCACTCCCCATCACCAAAATCACGAGATGGTTATTAATGTTAATTTTTCCCCCTGGTTAATGTTACTG
The DNA here is from genome assembly GCA_013400755.1 of Pelecanoides urinatrix. Lineage (NCBI taxonomy): Eukaryota > Metazoa > Chordata > Aves > Procellariiformes > Procellariidae > Pelecanoides > Pelecanoides urinatrix. The sequence continues at coordinate 10,458 of VZTQ01011627.1, forward strand.
TAGTGATTTGGCATTTTCAATAGATATGTGTGCAATCTAAAAAGGTTTCCTGGGCCTTTGCTGCATCCCCAGTACTCCTTTCCCTAGTACCAACAATGAACACAAGGTCATATTGAGGCGCAACCTTGAGATTAGCTGAGTAGCACACCAGCAGAGAAAGTCTGGATCCATAAACCTCTGAATGAGGGTCACAGTATGCACCTACCAGCAATAAGGACGGGTCAGGCATGACATGACCAGCCCTGCAGTGATGGTGTAACCCATCTGTCCCTGTACTACTGTCATGTCACCAGTACCAGGCAGAGATACCAGCTGTGGAGCACTTCCTAGTTGTATTGGCCTTGACCCAACCTAATGTAAGGGGAAATGAAATCTGTGGGCAGAAGAAGAGCCCTTCAGATGTGTGGACGCTTGCAGCCAGATGTCCTAGATCAATCAGACAGCCTTGCTCAGATGGGATTGTGAGCTAGGTAGAAAAGCATTTGCTCACTCCCACTCTGTTCCCTGCTAGTTATCCAATTAACCATCTGTGTAATAAGACCTAAAGCTACAGCAGCAGTAATGACCTGGGCCTTGAATCATTACAGATTTTGGCTGTTTGTTCAACCATAGGTTTTACTTTTCTTGACTTCTGAATGCAGACTGACTGGTATAAATTAGTTTATAATTGAGAAACATGACCAGTGAATTCCAGCTTATATGAAAAATGATCAGTGACTTATTTAATTAAATATTAAAGAATTAGCTTTTTTTTTGTAAGTACAGATAAAATTTATATCTAGGAGAACACAAAATACTTCCTATTATGCAATATTTTTAATAGAATTCTACCAGTTCCATGGAATTTCCCCCTGTACTTTACTGTTATCTGAAATCACTAATTTAAATATTATGAATAAGGTGTTTGAGGTATTTCTAATATCATAGGGGGTAGAGGTGAATACTGGCTGAGCTATCTTCCTTGCTGTATTGCAAAAAATTTTTATGTCTCATAGCCAGATATAAATAACAGGGTGGCAGGCTGGTTGGCTAGATTTATAGCAGAGGGCTTAGAAAAATTTCTTTAGATTCATTGTAGATAAACTTAGATTGGAAGTCATAGCTGTACAACTGAGTTAGTTGTCTAGATTCCCAAGTCCACAGAAGATCTCTAACACATTTTGCTAACACACTCATTCTAAAATTGACATCCAAGTCGGCCATTCCATTTGTGCATATTTCTTTTCCCTGAATGCAAAGGGAGGTGACACCAACTGGTTGTCTACATTGCACGAATTTCATATTTAGGTGATATGGACCCCTTTGCAAGCTCTTTCTTCTTCAAATGCTGAACAGAATATACCTATTAAGTGAAGGCCTTCATTTTATGTCATCATCTAGGACAAGGTTTTTTTTTTATTTTGAGGTCCACTATTCCTAAGTTTAGCATGGACCAACATATACTCTTTGAGGTCTCCTATAGTCCACCAGAGATCCTCACTGGTGTGAAGAAGGCCACTGCATTACAAGTTGTTGCTATACTGATGACCCAGGAAACCAAGAAGATCCTAAGCACGATTGTATAGACTATCAAGATCTTGCAAAATTTCAACAATCTAGAAATCACCGCTTCAAAACATCGAAGAAATTTTTATTAAAACCCCAAAACTGCTTTTCTCTCCAAAAGTCTTGTTTTCCTTTGTACTCTATATGATATTACTGTCTTGTTTAGTTTTTAATAGAATCCTTAGTTGTGTGTTAATAGTTTCTTGGACTGTAAATTGTTTTAAAAGCTGCATTAATCCTGAAGCAACTGTACATTCATCTTACCTTCTCAGATGCAGCTTCAATGTACTATAACTTAACCTTCTTTCTAGATAAAAGATGTTTAAGGAGTTCTCAGAATAAAAGTGCTTTATTACTATAAGATTCTAGTAAGATCAAGCACATACTCTGGTAAAGAATATTTACTCATTCTCCATGTAATCTATCAACATGTAGCCCCAAACTTTCCTTTTTAAATTTTTTTTTTCTTTTTATGCAGAAGACCTAGTTTAGATGTAAAATAAACATGATGAATAAAATGTGACATTTAAGCAGTATATATAACCATGAAGCAACACTTCCATTTTAAATTCCATAGCTGAGATGACACTGACTTAGAGGATTAACTGCTTATATAAACAAGCAAGTCTCTGTGGACCTCTTTTTCTCCCTCCCCCAAATATTTCACTTGCAAACATTTTGTATCCCTGGATGTTTCATTTGATAGTCGGCTGGATGTCATTCCTGTCACTGCACAATAAAAAAAAAAAAAAAAGGCAACAGTAACACATACAAAGAAGACTGCCGTCTTCTTTATAAGCCCGCTTTCTCAAGCCAAGCCTCCTGAGCTTCACACAGAAGGGCTGATGTTCAGAGGGAGGCAATCAGAGCTGTAGACTTGTAAGATGGGAGTTGTAGTAGGGCAGGCAGGTTTTAGTGGATGGACAGGTTTCATTTTTATATCTGAAAGGATAGATGTTTTTCTGGTGGTTTTCTCTAGGAAAAAGAAAAGACTATGAAGATTATATATTCTTCCAGAAAGATGTGGGACAGCTTTTTTTAGTGAAGACGTGTATAGGCCAGTATAGGACCCTTGACACGCCTGAGGGACAGGATGCCATTCAGAGGGACTTGGACAAGCTCGAGAAGTGGGCCTGTGTGAACTTCATGAGGTTCAACAAGGCCAAGTGTAGGGTCCTGCACCTGGGTCGGGGCAACCCCCAGTATCAACACATGCTGGGGGATGAAGGGATTGAGAGCAGCCCTGCTGAGAAGGACTTGGGGGTACTGGTGGATGAAAAGGTGGACGTGAACCAACAATGTGCACTCGCAGCCCAGAAGGCCAACCGTGTTGTGGGCTGCATCACCAGCAGCGTGACCAGCAGGTCGAGGGAGGGGATTCTGCCCCTCTACTCTGCTCTGGTGAGACCCCACCTGCAGTGCTGCCTCCAGCTCTGGG
>VZTQ01011627.1:13671-116987 GCA_013400755.1 Pelecanoides urinatrix
CCTCTCCTCTCCTCTCCTCTCCTCTCCTCTCACATCATTGTGCTTCCAGAGATTTGACTCCGCTGATTCTGTTTTCGGGAAGTAGTGCCTGTGAGCAGTCCCTGGTGTGCAGACCTTTTCTCCCTGCAACCCAGGCAAATGTGCTGTGCAATGCAGACACGTGGGACGGAGGCTGTTCCCTCAGTCCTCCATTCACAGCCCTTTCATGGAATTTAGTGCCTACCATTGTGCCAGCCAAGGTCAGGTCAACAAGACCTGCAGCTCTGCTATCTACACACTTGCAGCTATAGAGACAAGGTTGTTTTTGTTTTTTTTTTTTGATGGTTACATCCCCTAGAAAGAGACCAGTAACATTTGGTCCTGTAATTTATCCAACACTAAATCTACATGTGGAGGTCCAGAATCTAACCTTCTTCTGCAGTCCTTCATTTAGTGAAGTTCACAGAAGCTGAAAGACATGGGGAGTCTCTTACACAATACTTAACTAAGGGATAATTATAATGGGAGTTACATACATCAGTTATTTGCTTCTTAGCTTCTATACAGAGACACACTATAACTTGCCTGCACACCCTAAAATTTATTTTCAGGTGCTCGGTGCCAGGCAGGATCAGTCCTATGGAAGCATAGGTTATTACTACAGACACTTGCATTTAGTGCTCTCATCTCCCACACTAGTTTGTTTGCCTTTGTAAGTCTCCTTGAAGTGCTTGCTGAAATGTTCTAAGTATTGTATTCAGCCAGGCTGGGGAGCATAGAGGCCTCCTGCTGCTGTAAGTGATCTACAAGACTAAAGATAGTGTTTAGCTAAACCCATGGTGATATAGTAACTAGAGCCCTTCAAAACAAAATGACCCAAGGTGAAGTAACCTGCGGAGCGTGTGGAGATAATAAAGGCTCAGGACCAACCTGCTGAGATAAAAAGGCCTGGAGAAGGGTTAATTTCATGTGATGGCTCAGTCTGATTCATAATTTTGGTCCAAATTCTGAAAGCTATAAAAAGTACTAGAATCTGCAAACCTTTATTCATTTATAACCTCTATTTACTAAAGTGGAGAACTATAACAACAATAGGTTCCTTCCCTTGATTCCATTGAAATGATGCCCAAATCACACTGGAATGAGTGTACAGATAAGACCATTGGGACATCATAGAAAGACACAATGCCAATACTAGTTCTGCATAGGCTACATGGTACAAATAAGGGCTGCACACTCTGTCCTTATACTTATATTCAGATCTCACATGAAAGAGCTGGTTGAATACCAGAGAAATCTAATCCATAAATTTTGCTGTTATTCGTCAAATAGTTTGCCCATTCAGGTAAAATGTAGTAAGACTAGTTCTCTGTTGTGTGTTTTATCTAGAAATGGAATTAACATTCATCAAAAAAATAAGTACAACTTGTACTTATTTCACACAAGGAAATTTCACACAAGGAAATCTCCTACTGTACTTTAGCTGATTCCTATGATGGAAATTAATTCTGAATGAAAACTCTGTGTGTAACTCTAAATGCATTCCACACTGGTGGCAAAGCATTAGACTTATATGCAATGCCACAATGTACATTGATTACAGGAGTAATTTTAGGAGTGCTTCTTCCTTTGAGACCTTTGGCTGGAACTGGATATGTAAAAAGTAGCTCAGTTGCATACATAGATTTAGAAATCTTGAATCACAATGCCAGGTGATTTTGTAGAGAGGGAAAGATCAGTAGATCTCAACCTGTGTAGCCCAACTAGCTTTTCATGCTTTTATCGTAATACCTGTTACATGTAAAATCTGCTCCAGCCCTGAAGCTACGGGTCTGCACCAAAATGTCAGGGCTCACATCCTTAGTAAAACAGGTTTAACTCCTAAGAAAGAACATTTTTTATTAACACTAAGCAGTAGATTTTAGGAAGGCTAAGTCAAAAGTGCAGAAATACAGGAGCCATTTTACACTGTTTTATTCTACTTTGTTCAGTTCCTTAGGCAGCCCTCAACAACATTGTTCCTGCTTCTGAGGGAGCACTGAAAGAGATGACTAATTTTAGTTTGATGACATCAAGCTACAAAGGAAAGTACCAAATTCTTCATCTTTTACTATCTTTGAGTAAGGCTGGGTAACTTTCTGAAAGATGTACTTCAGACACAAGTTGCTGGGGTTTTTACAGGACACAGTGTATCATAGAACCATAGCATATCTTGAGTTGGAAGGGACCCACAAGGATCATCAGGTCCAACTCCCTGCTTCTCGCCAGACTACCTAGAACTAAAACATATGACTAAAAGTGTTGTCCAGACACTCCTTGAACTCTGGCAGGCTTACTGCTATGACCACTTCCCTGGGGAGCCTGTTCCAGTGACTGACCACCCTCTCAGTGAAGAACCTTTTCCTAATGTCCAATTTGAACTTCTCCTGGTGCAGCTTCATTCCATTTTCTCGTGTCCTAACGCGGGTCACCAGAGAGAGGAGGTATAATAAGTTGTATGTATAATACATACAAGATCCTACTAGATAGCCTGATCTAATGAACCTTCTGGTCTTTAAATTAGGAAAAAAAAAAAAGAAAATGTTCAGAAAATGATGAAAAGAAGCATACAGGTCTACCCTATTCTGTTCAGCTTTCATGTCTATCTCATAGGAATCTCATCATATAAAGCCTTTACAAGTTTACAACTTGCTGCTGTTGCCTTAATTTACACACAACAAGGGCAAGAGTTCCTAGCTCCGTATCTTTGGACTACCTACACAAACATCTGGTGGAGAGAAGGGATTGAGGATCTCCATCCAGATGGACAAAGCTATGGATGCCAAATAAATGCTATGGATTGCCCTTTTTTGAGCCAAAGCTAAAACCGGATGATCTCGAAAGGGTGCAGTGAGTTACTTTTGTTTGAGGGCTTCTGCTGCTGCTATTCAAAAACATCATGTTCAGAGCCGTAGCCTCAAAGCACAGATTTGTCTAGGAAGTGTAAGCTGGGAAAAAATATTATAAGTGTGAATAAACATTTTAGATGACACATTCAGCAGTGTATTGGGTTGCTTGAAATTTTCCTTTGGAATAATCTATATCTGGAAACTGGTAGTTCCATGTTCAAATCATCCTGAAGACTATTTTTTTTTTTGGCACTAGGCAGTTTAGAACCAATTAGGCGGCTTGAAATACATTGCAAATCCACTGTTTCCTTTCCCTGCCATGTAATTCCTATTTCCTCCATCATGTGAACACACAATGCTTGGATTGGACTGCTCAATCCAATCAAACCTGCTGGGTGTTTCAGAAGTACCTCTTGCTTCATAAATATTTATGTATTCATGGGTGTTTCAGTTGTCACATTGGATGTTTTATGATTTTGTTTACCTCCATATTCTGATGTATTTATTGCCTCACTGGTTCCAGTGCATCTAGCAGAGTCCAAAAAATATCTGATAAAAGGGGATATTTTTCAGTGTAGTTTGGTCTTTAAATGATGCTGCAAGAGCCTGTTATTTATCACTTAGATAGTTACTTCTGCCTATTTAGCTAATGATGCATTTAATTTTCAAAATTTTCATTGTATTGTTTGTACAGTGCAATGAAGTGCTTAGAGGAAAAGCAGGAGGCCATGTATCTGCATTGCCTTTTTATCTTCACTCACCTTGGGGCAATCCAAACAAATTTTTATTTCTTTATAGTTCATTAAAATAAAAACAATTTAAATTATTTATTAGGAGGAAATGGGTTTGGTGATTAGAGTACAGGACAAGAAATCAGTAATACTGCTTTTTATATCCATCTGGGCAACAGTTAAGTGATGCTCTGAGTGGTACAGTGAGTTCTGTACCTCAGTTTCCCATCTGTAAAGAGATATTACAATTTCCATTATTTAATTAATTATTGTTTATAAACACCTTGTGAGTTTCTTGAATGAAAAGTTTTATATAAGCTCTTCAGGGCAGTGATCGTCTTGTCCTATGCTGAAGACAATGTTGGGTCTTTTAATAAGAATAATGAAAACGACGGGCAATGAATGCAAAGCAGTATTTATTAGCTTTCATCTCATATGACTAAACAAACTGTATTCCCGGTTGTGTGACAATGCATATGTATTTTCAAGACATTCTTCTTTAACACAGCAGGATGAATCTCTTGAGTAATTATTACTTTTAGCAGCAAAGATTTGCAGAAAAGAAAACAAATATCCCAATTGACTGGACTTATGAGTCAGGGTCAATTTTCTGTTCTGCTGCAAAACTGAGACAAATCACTTAGACTCAAATAGTCAAAGTGTTTGTGTGACTAACGGCCACTGATTTTACAGGAATTTAGAACTTCAAATGCCTTTGAAGATCTGGGTCTTCATGTTTCTCTGCTCCAGTTGTTCTCGTCAGAGGGGTGGTAGCAGCACCTCTGTACATAGCGGTAGCAAACCATCACAAGGGCTAATTGTGCTCGTCTGGGCAAGGACAAGAGTTTCTGTCGCTAACCTCCCACAGGGGAGTGATGTGGCTAATATCCCATCCAGATGCCTTTGATTTCCTCAGCCCCAGTGCTCTGGTACTCATTTATAGCCGAGCTGACTGGGAGTGATGCTTGGAACGAGTCCACAGAGAGGCATGAACTCACACCTCTGGATCCATACCAAGACACCTTCACCGCTCTATCATCACTCTCCTCAGAGGGATGTAATGAGGATACATTAATTAATGTTTATGAACTGCTTCAGTGCTGCCATATTTAGACTGTTAGAGTTGCATCTGTAGGAGCAAAACAGCAATCAGTAATTCCACCTGCAATGGAACGCACAAATGGGAAGATGAAACAGAGGGCCAGAGTGGGTTTCTCCTAGGAGGTGTTTTTCCACACTACAAAAACACTGCTGGAGGTGACAGCCCTTCAAAGCAATCTCTGTTCTAGAGAAATCCAGGCTAACAGAAACTTTGAAGTACATGATGGAAGGTCTGCAAAGCATTTACCCGACTTCAACAAAAGTGTTTAGTCATGATTTTTCATGAAAAAGAAATAAGCTTAGGGTGGGACAGAGATTTATCAAATATTCCAAAATATTTCAAGGTTACTGTGGTTGGTCATGGGAGTTCTTTAAATGATTGGATGCTTTCTGGAGCGTGTATTTGTGAAGCTTCATCTATCACACAGCAGATTTTCTCTGGAGAAAAATATGTTGCCTCCTTACTTTGCTCATAAGGTAATGCAGAAACTCAGAATGTGATGAATGGATGTCAGCGTGGCCAGATTATGGCCTTGTATTCACCCTGAGATGAGAACAAGGGCATCAGGGAATGGCTCTGTGACACTTTGGCTTTATGGGACAGTTTCTGAGCAAGTGCAGCTGTGAACTCCAGGGCAGGGTCCATGCTAGCATGAATCATAAAGATGAAATTTCTCTCATTGCCTGCTACAGTTAGTTGTTTCAGGGGCACTGTTACTATCCCCAGGCCATTATTTCAAGTGTGTCCCTTGAACCTTTGGAGTACGTTGACTCACACACAGTCAAAAACAGTGATTGCAGCAATACTATTTCAACTACTCTCCTTGCCTTTTGAAAAATCCCCACTCCAAAATTGTTTTTAGGCAGGTTTCAGTGAAAAAATGTTGTTAACTCAAAAAAACTTCTTCTCCCCACCTTACACTCTAAAAACAGGGGTCTTAGGATGAACTATTGTGCTTGCTTTACACTCTCCTCTGTCCTTCCCATGCTCAGAAGAGGAGAAGGTAAAGCAAGTATTTTATCAAAATGAATATTACTTAACTGGGAGACTTCAGCATGCCAAGTTGAGCTGATCCAGTCTGCCCGTAGGTTTCAAAGAAGTGTACCTTTTATTTTGTCAAAATTTCAATGGAAACTCTTTTTAACTGTCTCTATTTAAAAAAAGTGAATAGATGAATAGGACATTCTTCCTTCCAAACATCAAGGTGATCTCTTTCGGTCTGTAATTCAGTAAATATTTTTAATCTTTTAGATATTTTTTCTAAATTTTAATATGACTTATGCTACTGCATTTGTTCTCTGATTTACCCTAGGAGGACTATATATACCTGATATAGTTCCTCAACCTGAATATTTTCCTTGAAGTAGACCTGGACAGATTCTTTCAATATTTGTAAAACTCATTTGTCAAGGTTGCAGTCATTGATTAAAAAAAAGACTATGACCAGTCACATCAATTTGCAGAATAAGAAAATGATATAAATATTTGATTTTCTTAACATGGGGAGGGTAGGATACGAATCCAGATAGGAAAAGATTTAAAATTATATGCCAGTGAAAGGGTTTGCAAAACAGTAAAAAAATTAGAGCATAAGATAGATATACCAAACTACATTAGATAAATTTAAAACTTAATGTTTTGCCAAAGACTTCTGGAATATTCTAAGATTTCTAAATAGAACTTAAATTTTAATTTAAGTTTTAATTTTTCTTATATCCATCTTTAAGTAGGGGATTTTGGTTACTGTTGAATAGAGGAAACTGAGACAGAGAAATTTTTGGTCAGTCATTGAGAACTATGCATATAAAGCAGAATACAGCTTCATGTTAAATATGATAGCAGTATCTCAAGTATTCAGTGCTTCCCTTGCACAGCGGAGATGAGAAGGAAAGATAGATTTGAAACTGGTGTCAACAAGGAAAGGGCTAGAGCTTTCTTAGGAACAGATTAAATCTGTAGTGATGTAGTAAGCAGACCCTGTAAAATTTTCTTTGATAGACTCAGATTTCCAGAAAAGGAGTATAATCTCAAGGTTAAAATTATGATAATAATATTCTTGGTGGTGTAATAGCTTTGGATGATGTACCTATGTCTTTAAGATCATCCTGCTGCTCTCTAGCTCAATGAGCATGTGCCAGTGCCTCTAGTTCAGTGGAATTTAAAGGAGATATTAGTCCAAGCTGCAGCTGAAGTAGATAGAAAATGATATTATTGTAAAGCAATGCATTTGTTGGCAAGAAATGTAATGATTTTTGGCACCTTACAATGTTTTAGTGCCATCTGGTGACTCCCCAAAATGTTACAAGAACATTTGCCAAAATGCCTGGATAAAATAAATATATTGGTAATGGGCAAATTTTGAATTAGTAGATATGGACTGAAAATGTAACTCTCAGAGCTTCATTGCTTCAGTGACAGGATACAGTCTTGTAACTCACCATCAGAACATGAATATTATGTGCCAGATATCTGCATGATAACGCTGGCAAACAAACAAAATATCTTCCCAAGAATTTTCCATGAAAATTGAGAAAATGAAGTTTCATATAAAACTGCAAAGACAAAAAGAAGAAAATGTGGTTCTATAAATGACCCATTATGAATCTTTCATTTGCCTTCTTTTAGGACAGTAATATCTATCCAAGGAACGGATAAGAGAAAAAGGAAACCTACTGGAGAAAAAGAATACAGAATACATTCTTTTTGAACTAAGATATGTTAAATTATGCCTTTGTTCTTAGAATGGGGATTAGATTTCTCCACTAATAAATACATCAAATAACATAAATCAACCATTGGTTTGTATTTTCTTTAATGAGAAGACACTAAGCTGAAAATAACACCTATATGCCCCTAACCTTTGCTCAAGTCCTTTAACTAATGGTTCTACAGTGAAAAAAAAAGACTGCAAAAATAGCTCCTTGTTACTGAGCAGTCCTATTCCCTTTTCTGAGTTCAGAGTCAAATCAGCTGACTTTGGACACATTTTCCCTTGCTTTTCATGTCTTTTACCTGTGCAGCACTGACATATCTAAGAAAGATTGATCTTTTCTGTCTTCTGTCTTTTGCATCCTGAGTTGTGTAATTATTTACTAAGTTTCAATCAGTAAAATCAGTGCAAATGTCTTCCTTTTCCAGGTTTCTCAGCTGTCACTAGGGGCTTAATACGAATACAATGAGCATCATAGGAGTGATCATAAGCACCTCGTTTTCAATTTCACCGTAGGTTAAATATTTAACTTCAGGTTTTAAAGAAGCCAATTCTATTATCTCTTGTGCCTTTTTCTCTTCATCAGAGAAATATTGGATTGTTGCACCTTTGTTCTGACATTCACAGATGGAGACTGATACAGTAATGAAAGGGAGTATATGATGAGATATCAGAAATAATTTGTGTCTGGACTTGATGACCTCAGAGATTCTTTTCAGGTTTGTCTTCCCTACAGAGCTCCTAAATCTTCAAATGCCTCCAGCAGAAAGTATACATTGAGGGCTTTGTCCTCAGCCCTTTCAAGCCACTACAGAGATTTGTATTGACTTCAAACCAGTTTGGATCAGGCTGGTGGTTTCTTAATTTCATGAAATTTGCTTGGACTGTTGTGTTCTTTGAACACCTTTTACACTTATCTGGGTTCATGCGGTCCTGGCTTAATGCTGCTTTATCGTTCCTGGTGTCTCTCCTGTCTTTAAGAAGGAGCGGAAGCAGCTTTGGTGTCTCCTCTGAGGTGGGCATCTGCTTTATCATCATAAAAGCATGTTGTGAGGAATGACTCTGCAAAGGGACTGTTTCCCTGTATGGTACTTGTTATCCAATGGACAGCAGTATCTGCAGTTTTTCACACATCAAAAGTCAGCTCAGGTAGGTTTTTTGTTTTCACTTCCTATTCGTCACCACTCTTTCTGGGTAAATGGTGTTGTTTCCACTTCAATTGTTTCTAAACAATAGAGAAGATCTGATTTTAAGGAAAATATTTTATATCTAGAACACTTGTTAAGATTCAGAGTTCCTCTTAATTACATCTTTGACATTTCTGTGTGTTTTTCCTGTTCCTCATGACATAATGGCACAAGTTTATTGACCACCCTTAGGGCTCTGTGGGTTGAGTGAAGTCTGACTGATGCCAGTGAAATGCACTCTTGGAGGTGGCATCAAGGGGTGTTTCATCCCTGTTTATCATGCACTTTCAGTCTTTTGTAGGATTTAGAAGACTATATTCTGATTCATTCTCACTGGCAGGAGTACCCTTCCACCGTTTTGATGTTCTTAGATGCAAGAATGGAGCTGTCAAAATAGAATGGTCAACCTTTTTTGAGTGAAAGAAGAGCCATGCTTGAAAAGGTGTTATAACAGTATCATAAGGCAGAAAAACAGTGACCTTAATGACAGGAGAGAAACATATATCAAAACTTCTTTGTGGGAAGACAAGTTTAGTAAAAATCAAACAGTTACATAACAAAATAAAGACTCATGGAGTTCTGGATGAGTTAAGATGTACCAATAAAAAGAGCAGGAGACATACGAAGACATGAACCCGATCTTAAGTACACAACATTTGGTGCATCAACAACATCAGATAAAACATCTGATGGAACATGACAGACACAAATAATACATGAACACTTAGAGCGGGTTGCACAAGATTTCTGGCTGGCGGCTGCAGCTGTTACAGTGCAGTTTTCAAGGCAAAAACTGGAAAACTTTGGTTTGGCAACATGTTTTCCACATCCATGTTGTGCAAATCTGCCAGTCCCCTTGTTGTTCATGGTACCTAAAATTTAACTGTCATAAGCAACATGGGAAACTCATTTCAGTCTGTGATTTCATTATAAAATTGAAAGAAAATGCATTTTTTCTGGCTACTTTGAGACATAAATTCATCAGACATAAGATCAAAGTGACCCTTCTGAGAAAACTTACTCCTTGGAAAAATATCCCCTGATTTCAACTCACAATTTGCTGTTATAAAAGCATGAATTGACTTCTATTTTACAATAAGAATAATTTGAACTTAACCAAAGAGCAAGGAAATACTGGAAATTATAGCAATTTCAACCACATCTTACATCTTAATAAAGCAAGTGTAGAACGCATCTGTGTTATAATTGTCAAACTTATTGGAGCAATAGAAAGAGGCTTGTTTCCAAAATAATTTAATATTTGGACAAGCACGTATAGCAAAAATTTTTTCAAAGACACCATGCATTCTCCTGCAAATGGGAAGACTATCTTGCAAAGAAGTACAGGAATTAAACTTATTTTTTATAGACGATGATAATAATTTATAAAATAGATGGTAAAAGCAAAGGTTTTGAGGGGTATGTTTCTGGGTTTTACACCAATACTCTTTAGATAAAGCCAAGTTATGGTAGTTTTGAGAAGCAGATTTGTGTGAATTATCAGTTGGGAAGATACTGGCTAAGAGAAGAATATACTATTTAGAAGTTATCCTTTTATCTATAGTAGTGTTTGAAAAAAGTAGGTTTAACTATAGCTAATAGTCTAACAGAGCTTCTTTATTCTCTGGAATACAATCTGTTCTTCAAGTACTAGGAGAGCTGGTGTTTATATGCTACATTTTGTAATGGAAGTAGCTATTTTTCCCTGTTGGTATGGGAACTGGGTGAATACTAAATAAATGTATTCAAGAACATGTTCATTGCATTCAATTCCCAAATCTTCTTTGGTTTTCTTTCTTTTTTTTCTTAGGGTGTTTTTTTTGTGTGTGTTTTTGTTTGTTTGTTTGTTTACCCCCCCCTCCCTCCCCTCACATAAGTAAATCATTTTAGCATGCCATAAGGTTTGGGGAGAAGCTACTTTTTAAGTCACAAGAATCAGGAACATGTTCCTGATCAATAACAGCATATACAATACTTTGGAAATCCGAAGCATGTGAATAATCTTTTTTTATTTGAGCAGGACTATTTGATCCTTAGAAGCCTGTGGGTCACTGTCAGTATATTTGGGTAGTGGTGCATGGTCCTGGCAGAAGTGCTAGGTCACTCATATGTCTACACATTTTCTTTGGGTCTTTATGATTATGATGGGAGTAATTAAGAGGACTGGGGCACAAAGATAGTGTGAGACAGCACCTATGAGTTCAGTGCAGGTAAAGCAGTCACTGCTGATCCCAGCCTACACAAACTGCAGAGAGGAAAATGGAGGGTGATGGAACAGGATGAAGAGGGTGGAAGGCGCTTAGAGACGTTGTAGTGTACCCTGCTCCACCATAAAACCCATATCAGAGGGTGTCTATGTGTGTGTGTAGGGTCAGAGAAGTAAGAAGAAGAAAGGAAGGTAGTGCTGAGACACAACTGCCCTAAAGAGCCTTCTCTGAGCACGACACTGGGAAGAAGATTTTCCTAAGGACATACAGGCCTTGTGGCTTCATGATGAGGGACCATCTTGAGAAAAGACGGCCAACAGTCAACAGGTTTAGCCACCAAGTGGGAATGTCAGATAGCAAAAGCCACAGCAGCAGGACGTTGAACAATAATAGGTGATAAAGAAGATAGAGAAGCCTTTGCTGTAGTGGGAGATGACTCCCCACAGGGTTTTTGTTTTGCTGAGTTGAGTCCTATCACAGGGAAGTCTCTGCAACAACAGAGTGGGAAGATCCAGCAAGAGAGATGGGGTCTGATGGCTGGGACTGCTAAACTGACATGAATGTAGTGAACAGCCACGTTTGGGCAGATGATTCCCATGGTATGATAATGTAATCAGTAAGTATTGACAACATGGAAGTGGAAGTTATGAGTAGGCTGTCAGCAGCAGGAGGGAAGGGTTTTTTTTAATTTTGCTCTTTTCATATAATCCCCTTAAAATCTTGGATTATGAATTGTGGTCTTTTTCACGTGTATTACACAAAACAATCTGTGCAAATTTATAATGCATTATTATATGGATATATATACATGCATACATACACATATATGTGCATGTGTGTGTATGTATCCCTGCCCCAGACCTGCCTTTATCCGACTTCTCTGTTCTAACTTTAATTTTAAAGATTTTCTTTCTCTGACACCTGTGGACATTTTCATGAGTATTCTTCCTCCAATGCTGAGGCACACTGAGTTTGTCAGATTAGTTTTGACCCTTCCTCAGGGGGTGAGAAAATGCCTGTCCTATCTGGATGCTCATTAGCACTCAGAACCGTCCCTGTTGTACTTGCAGCATTTGAAGCCTTTCCTGGTAATGATCTTGATGGTTTCAGTTGGCAGTTCTTGTTTTACTAGCAATTTTTTGTACTCCCATACTCCCCGGCGTTCCCTGAAAAGACTTGGTTTAATGAGATATTCCTGGGTTTAGACATTGGGGAAATAGGAGGAGGAGAACAATGACATCAATAAAGCCACCAGTATTCTTTAAGTATCCTGCCAATGATCTGTATCTTTATGATGTGCAGTTCAGTGTTAATTCTGCTGCTGACATGTGCAATAAGCTGTGTTACCCACATTTCACATCTCCTCCTGTCCCTGGGCAGCGTGAGGGCAGATTTTTTCTGGTATCTGTATAACTCCCACTGTTTTTGAACTTGCTTTCTTTTTTTTTTTTCCGGCTGCCCCCCATTAAATGTGCTGATACAGGGCTGTATCAATGCACATATTTTACACCACCACCTACAGCAATGTGATAACGAAATGAGCATTCCTTAAACACCTTCCTCCCCCTTGACTGCTCAGGGCACCATAGGAGGCAGCTCTTAAAGTTCATGTCCCATCTAATAAGGCTCCTGACCTCCAACTGCTAATCCATAGTCAATAATTGATAACCCTGAGGAATACACCAGAATGGAGGGAGATTAAGGTATAGGTATCTCGGATGCAGTTGAAGTGCAAGGCTGCTGCATGGTACAAGTGCCTTGCTAGACACAGCAGCTAGGACCAGAGTTTAATTGAGCTCTTTCATCTCATACTTTCTAAAGTAACATTCAAGCACGTTGTAATTAGGAATGTATTTAGTCCCACAACTGCCTGTACAGAGAAGATACGGGATGACTGCCTATGAGGAAAGACTGAAAGACTTAGGTCTTTTCTCCCTGGAGAAAAGAAGGCTGAGGGGGACCTCATCACAATATTCCAGTACTTAAAGGGTGGCTACAAAGAGGATGGAGTCTCTCTCTTCACAAAGAACCACATGGAGGACACAAGGGGCAATGAGTACAAGTTGCACCAGGAGACGCTTCAGCTCGACATTAAGAAAGAAATTTTTTACAGTAAGAACAATCATTCACAGGAATAACCTTCCCAGGGAAGTCCCCACCACTGGAGGTTTTCNTTTACAGTAAGAACAATCATTCACAGGAATAACCTTCCCAGGGATGTGGTGGAGTCCCCACCACTGGAGGTTTTCAAAATGTGATTGGAAAGGTTGATATATAATCTCATCTAGGTTTCCTTTACCGCGAAAGTTGGGACCAGATGATCTTTCGAGGCCCCTTCCAACCTGGACTATTCTATGATTTTATGATTCTGTGATTACTTATTTAACCAGCATAGACACAGACTGTCCTGATCCCTTCTTTGTCAGTCTCACAGTCTCACAAATGAAGTTTGGGGCATGACAAGAGACTGAATCCAAGCCTCTGAAATCCTAAGAACATTATCTCTCTCTTATCCTTGAGTCTGACTTGCTCAAATTTATGACTTGAAGATTTTATACTACCACTACCAGAGTTTCAAATGCGGGACCTTTGGGACTGGAAGAGGGAAGCCAAGCCTCAGTGATCAGATTTCTTATATTTACTGTGTCTTTAATATCACGTTGTGTATAACGTAGAGGGAGTGGATTTCAGCATTTTCCCACTGGCAGCTGGAACGAAAACAAGAATTAGCTGGAATATAACAGCCAGTATCCCAGGCATGAAGTAAAGGTCAGGAGAGGGAAATGTACTTCTCTCATCCGTTGGCATCAAACAAGGATCCATTCCAAAGAAGAGGTGGGAAGGTTGAATAATGTCTTTTCAGGACAGAATCTCTGAAACTCTCATCAAGAGGACTGTAATGGACTCACATCACTCATGGAAACAGTGAATACTGAAAAAAATGAGGGTATGATCTGCCTATACACTGATCATGCAGTGTGCTGTAAAGAGATGGCAAATAACTTTTAGATATGCCAAGAGTTCTTACATCGACAAATGAGCCAGAAGTGTATAGATGGACAGTATAATCAATTATAGAGTGGTTTAGACATCCTTAGACTTTTATTTGCTTTATAGCCCTTTAAAATGCAGTTGTAGAAAGAAATGGAAATGGAAAATAATGATTTACTATACAGCAGTTACTAACAACTTGAATAATGAGTTGTGTCTCATTATGATAAACCACATGTGTAAACAAGCTGAAAGAAACTACTCACATTGAGGAGCTCACAGTCCAAAATACAAGATGAAGGCAGGGCAGAAAGGGGAAAAAGAGTGGGAATAGAATGGAAATTATTTATTCAGCATCACACAGCTGAGAAGACAACCCAAGTATGCAGTGTTTTTGCTGGATACCGATACCTCTCAACCAAGAACATACCCAATGCACTCTTCCTTTTATAATTTTCCCTTGTCTGTAACATTAAAGCAGCTACAGTAAGATTCCACCCTGATCAAATCATCTGTCAAGGAGCCTTCTTAATACAATATAAAGTTACCCTCACTTCAGTGGATTAAACGCTAAATCTTGTAAGTAAAAAGGAGGTACTTGGGAAAAATGTCTTTTCCAGTGATAATGTGATAAAAGAAGTTTTTATGACAACAATTTTCAGTGTCACTTTTCAGCTTTTTGTTTTAAAGTTTTCAGTCTCCAAAAGACCAAGGGAAGTTTGCAGGGGGTTTCTGCTGAAATACCGAACTTTTTTGTCAAAAACTTTCACGTTAACACAAAAACTGCAACAAGTTTTTTTTTTTCCCCACCTCTCTTGAAGAGGGTTTTGTTTTGTTTTGTTTTGTTTTATTTTCTTTTGTTTTCTTTTGTTTTCTTTTGTTTTCTTTTGTTACTTCCTTCTTTTTTATATGGAAAGTGCCTATGCAAAGACACAGCTCTTCTTGTAAATAGAGCAAATCTGATCAGGAATCATTGCGAAGGAATAAATATGGAACCCTGCAATCTCATTTGTACAGTCAGTTTTCATTTGTACATCCATCCTTTAAGAAGTCACTGGGGAAATGAGTGCAGACAAAACCACCTTGTAGTGAGAAAATTAAGGGTGATTAAGAATCTCCGATTAAAACCCAGTTTAATTAGTGGACAGTGTGAAGTCACAGACAGGCCAGTTCCAAGGTATTTCCTTGTGTGCAGATGGTGAAATGCCAAATGGAATCAAAAGAGATTTTAATTACAAGAATGATGAGAAAAGTCAAGCAGCAAGTAAAAAAGCATTTCCGTAAAGAAGACTACATAATAATACAAGCAACACTGAGTGCTAAGAGCTCCCAGAGGGTCAGATATAATATTAATAAATGATAGGGCTGCACAATGTATACAGTTGCATTTTCAGTTCAAAGGACTTAAATAACTGCATGTAATACACAAGTCCGTGTTTGATTTTCATGTAGCAATGAGCACAGTGCAGGGATGTAACTGAACCAAAGTTCCAGTCCTTGGACCTGCAAATCCGGGGAAGAGAAAAGTGACTCTGGTTCCCCAAAAATACTCTTGTGCTTTCTCTTGTATACCTCATTATGCTTATGAAAACAATATTATTACGCTCCTCCAATCTGTTTTTTTTAGAATGATGTCTACATCAAACTTAAGATCTGTTAAAGAGCAAATGAGCAGAGCCCATAGGCTGGCATACTGCTTGAATTTGCCTTACCATTTCCTTGTGATTGCCATACTTAGATATATAGAAAGATTTCTGTCTGAGCTCCTTTTTTTTTTGTCTGTTTGTTTTTCTTAGTTCGTATAGCTCCTAAAACAATGGAGTTCTGAAATATTCCTGCATGTAGATGCATAAATAATACAAGTTTGTATTCTGAAGCTTAGTTTATGTCCTACACGCATCCATACAGTTTACTACTAAAGTTGAAATAAAGTTTAAGTGGCACAAATCAACAGTATATTACTTTTAACCTAGCACTCTGCAGGTGCACTGAATATTTTTGAGCTCTGGAAAGAGGAAGATGCCTTCACAGCTGGTTTGTGTGGTGTTCTAAACCTTCAGGCTTAATACTGTGCTACAATACCTGTAGCCACAACAGTCTCTTCATTTATTCCCTGCAAGTATTCTATAAAAAGTGTTTATTGCAACACTTAGATCAACATGTCCAAATAAATCTCCTAGTAAAGATTAATGAAGGAAAGAATATAAAAGAGTCCGAAATTTGACTAGACTAGCTTTGCATGTAACTGTGAACAAATGATGGAAGGATAGCAACAAACATTAACAGAAAGAAAGCAAACCCTGTGGAGAGGGTCCCAAAGAGAAAAAGCCTGTTCTTACAAGTCCCTGTGATGATAAAATTAATAGCACAGGAGAAAGACATAGATATTTGATAACAGCTGTATTGGCTGATTTCAGATTGGCAAAATAATTTGAATATATCAGAGGAATAAGAACAAGGGAAGGCAAATTATTGAAGATCAAGTTCTCAATATTGGTCTGAAACAAAAATAAAAAGACATGAAACAGGGCAGTTAGAGCCTGAAAAGCTTTCTTATATGGGCAAAACCTAGCTAGTTTTACGACACATCTTAGTAATTTTATGAAAGGTTTGTACAGCATGGTTTCTGCAATATCAGGAAGCCGAACTTAATGGCTCAGATGACCCTTCCAGTTCTATGGCCTTCACTTCTAGATAGTATTTCAGAGAGATTATGGAAAATACCAGTCTCATTACTGGTAATTTTAAGGACTTGTGCTCTTTCTGAGTTATAGAAGGATAGAGTTAATCTAGAGATTTACATGCAAGAGGTCATCCAGAGCTGAAGGATAATTTTAATTGAGTTTGTAATTATGATATCTGCTTTATAATGCTTTTCCTGTTCATATTGAATGTGTTCCTTTATGCTTATTGATTTATATATTAATAAAGAAAAGTCTAACGTCAGATTTATTTAGTGATTCTTTCAAGATTCGTTTAGTGCTTTAACCCAAAATCAATGTATGGGAAAAAACGCTGCAGAAACAGAGGGGTTGAGGTGTCATGAGATCTTTAGCTTGAGGACTGCAAATCAGATGAGTATAATTGTGACTTTATGAATTTGTAATTATTTTGAACCGGGACTACTTCTGATACCGAAAGTTGAGTGGACACTTGAGCTTGTCACTCCAGCTCCTAAGATTATTTTGCCTTCTACTGCTTCTCATCCTAAGCTGCAACTCTAAAATCATGGGGAAAGGCACAATACTGAAGTGTATTTGCCCTAATGCAAGGGAGGCTCATTATCCCTGAAAACAGCTTGGGATTCTGAAATCAGATAAATAGGTATTGATGTAAGAAGAAACAGCAATAGACAGGATACAGGCCTCTTCTCTTGAATTGCAATGACCACCTCTTTGGATCTTGTTTCACTTGAATTTGAATAAACTTATAGTTTAAGAACATTTATAATAAGGGGCACTTTGAAATTGATTGTTTCTGAGAAAAATTGGCACTAAATCCTGGGAAATTTTGCTTTGAATCTGTATTATGATATAGGAAACATCTTTCTTACAAAAACACAGGATCTGCCTTCAAATAGAATAGAATAGAATAGAACAGAATAGCTATAGAATAACTATTGCTGGATTTATCCTCAAATTAGCCTTCACACAGCTAGCTCTCTTCAGACATAAACCACAATGAAAATGAATGGCTTATTTAAGATCACAGAACCCATCAATGACTTGTCAAGTATCTGATATCCCAGAAGTTAGGCAAATATTGGGATTAACCATAGACATTACATGAAGGAAAAGAGCCTTTCCCATGGGCTAGGGATAAACAGACAACTGAACTGCCAAATCGTTGGCACAGATGAGATAGTTCTGTCCTACAGTGTGAATATTTGACCCCTTATGCAATATTAATAAAGGTCATCTGGTAAAATTACAAACTAAATAGAATCCCCTTTATTTCTAATAATAACAATGCACAATCTGGAAAGAACACAGCATGACTCTCACACCCCTGTGTGTGTTTGTAGGCTTGGCATGAGAAAAAAAAATTCTCATGTTTTCACTTGTATATGTATAAGACCAAGGAATAGGGCTGACTGGAATTTTTCTGTTAAAACTCTTCCTGATGGAAATGTTGGTCTATGATTACATGCACTTCTTCCTGAAAAGAATGTTATTTGCAGAGAAAGTTTCTGGTTTTCCTTTACAAAATTACTCCTAGACAAAACAATTCTGAAAAAGAAAATATTCTCCTGTGAATGTTGTCCCAATGAATGAGAGTCACTTCACTTAATTATGTCCCTACCATGTAGTCATTTAGTCCAAAGTCCCCTTGCTTCTCCTTACAATCAATAAAGAGAAATAGAGGAATCACCTGACCAGTTATAGATGTCTACAAAGAAATGAATCTCACTGTAAAAGTCCTTGTTTCTGTCCCATTGGCTATAAATAGAGTCTAGATGACTAGTTCAAATGTGGCCATCCACACTGCAGATCTCTAAAATTAGGTTAAATGAATCCAGCACTATATGTCATAGGAACTTTAGTTCCTGTGACTTTTGGACTCTTTCTATTATACAGCCAGGAAGATCTCCAGGACTTCATCTCCCCTAATGCATGACAGATGTTTAGCTCATATTTGATGCATTACCTCCTCCTACCAAGTCTGAGAGTTATGATGCATTATGTCAGGGAATTCATCCCAAAAATGAAATTAGGGATGTGAAGTGACTGAACCATGGCTCCTGCAAGACACTGCAAATACAAAATTTAGAACTAAATAGGTTTGTTTGGAGTCAAAACATTCAGGGGATTGAGCAGAAATAGTTTGATTTGTCTTTGAAATTCCATGCTTGTGGAAGGTGTTTTTTTGGGTGGGGTTTTTTGTTGTTTTCTTTTTTTTTTTTTCATCCAACCCTCTCAGCCAGGCAGTGGTGTTTTGAACGCTTCCCGTCTCTTCTGACAAGACTCCAAATTTTTCAGTATAAAGCAGCCAAAAACTTAATTTCTGGTAACCTGGATGTAACATATCTCCCTGTTGTCCAATGTTGTTATTATTATATCACTCCCAGGTCCTAGGAGCCCTTCTGTCTTCCCAGATGCAGAAATGCTCACATTTGCTCCACATTCCTCCCTGCGCCGATTGGATTTGTCCTTCTCTCTGGGAAGATGCCTGTTTTCCCCTTCCCTCCAGTGCTTTAGGCACAGAGAGAAACAACAACTAGCAGTGTCCCAGCATCCAAGTCTAGGAGTGGATGGCTGCATAATTTTCTCAGCTTTGACTATTCTCTGGGTGATAAGATTCTACTGTTTCAAGTATAACTTGGGATTTTTGCTGATTGGAGGCTCTAGCCCATTTTTCTCTTCTGGAAGAAAAATGGAAAAAAAAACCCTGAAACTTTCCAGGCACATAATTTGTTATAAGACAAATATGAACTGTAAGTGTCTGAGTCTCCTGTTTGCACCATATGTAGGTAGCTAATATGAAATTTCTGTGTCTGATTGAAATCTTTTCATAGTTTTAAACATTGTTTTCCAAGAAAACAAGGTTTATGGACTCCTACTCTGCATATATGAGTCAGGGCCATGTTGTCTTGTTTGGTAGAAACTGCTGTTAAGAACTGCTGCGTTTTCTATCATTCCCACCACTATTTCTGAAATTAGTACCTTCTCACTTTTACTCTTCCGATTCTCTCCCCCATCCAACTGGGAGGGAGGGAGGGAGCGGCTGTGTGGGGCTTAGTTGCCAGCTGGGGTTAAACCACGACAGTCCTGCATAGCCTGATGGATCCTCAGCCTCTCACATGGTCAGTCTCAGACCCGGACATCCTCACTTTCATGGGCAAGGGAGGACATGCAGTCTCTGTCACTTCCTCCTCCTCTACTGCTCCCTTAAGATTTTCTTACTTTTCACATGATATATTTGTGCATATGTACAAACATCTATGTTTGTTGCAGGTTGTAAATTCATTGGCTTATTTTTAGCCAGATTTGGTAGTGGTTTAGAAGGGATCAAAGATAAAGAAGTCATTACAAGTTTTACAAAGATGAGTATGTCAATAGGGAAGAGAAATTTTACAAATGCTTCCTATAGATACCTGGCTGAGGGAAAGACTTCATTTTTTTCTCATATGTTATTGAACAACAGGTATCAAAATGAGTGAGAGCCCCTGTAAATGACCACCTGTGGAAAATACCCTCCAGTCAGGTCTAGCAATTGACAATCAGATACAAGTTGTGGAAAACCAGACTTCATTAGTTCTTGTTCTTACAGGGAAAAAAAAAATATTTCTCCTTCTTTTTCTCTTTACCAGTTTTTACAGATGCACATGCCACTATTTGTGATCACTGACCTAAGAGCTTTTCTGGGAGCTTCAGATGAGACTGGAAATGTTTGCAAATTTATGGGATTATTTTCTTTCTTCCACAAGCTACCTTGTTTTTATATCTCTCTCTCTTTTCCTTTTCTCAGACAAACACAGTGAGATCTTGTTAGTGCTTTTCATTATTAAGAAAAAAACATTAAAAATCTTTTGGAGGGCATTTTCATGGAAAGCCATGCAGAGAATGAATCCTGGTAACATAGAGGTGAGTTTGGAGTGAGTCACACATGAATATTTACTTGTTAGGCACTGTCTGGGTTTCTTTTTAACATTTCTTAGAAAAGGGCAGGCATAAAATAGAAACTGCAAGGATACTATTTTGGCAATGACTCCAGAAACTCTGACAAAACACTGTCCATTTTTCATGTTATTGAGTGAAAATCTTAAAACTTTTACCTTGCAGTAGCAGTCCCAGTCTCAGATGCAATGGTAAGGACCTGAAACATGAGAGTCCGGTGATGGATTCTGTTGGGCAGAGTCAGCATTTGTCCTCTGCTCCCTGTGGAAATGGGATAGGACCCTGGCTGCCCCTTCTATCTCCTTGTCAGAAAGAAATTTTCAACACTACACTGCCTATGCTCCTGCTCCATAGTGCGTCCAACAAGGGAAGCTATTTATGAAATAGCTTCCAACAATGTCCTTTCACAATTCACAGGAAAAAAAGTAGTCTGAGGGACAGATACTGTGACATCCTGAAGAATAAGAATCCTCCCCTGTCACTACTTCTCTAACTGGTTTTTCCTTCTTCTCAACCGAGCTCTGTTTGTCAAGTAGAAACAAATAGGAACAAGTGTCTGATTTCATGGATGTGCTTGTAACTTCGAGCATTGTAAAGTTATACCTAGGGCAGCCTGGAAAGCTAATTATCTCCAGAGTTCCTTGATGGCAAACAAGGCATTGCCCTGGTCCTTCCCCAGACAAGGGTGAACCAGGAACACACAGATTCAATGTTTAGCAACAGGGCACGAACAGGGATATCTTCAAATAAACTTACAGGAACTGGAGATTGGCAGTACCTACCCGGTTACCCATTCCTCCCCCGGGGGTGAAGAAACACTCCCAGTCATGCCTTTCCAGCACTGTTTTAAGTGTTTCAGACCAGCGAAGCCTCCATATTTCTTCACTGGAAACAATCCACAATCTTACCAAACTTTCAGGAAAAAAAAGTGTTTACACAATATTTTCCTCTTTTTTTTTTTTTTTTTTTTAAAGTCTTTTGACTTTTGTATTCCGAAGTTAAAAGAAAGGAAGAAATACCTGCATGACATGGAGTACAAGCTCCACCATGAGCCACTTCTGAAAATTTTACCCCAAGCCTGTCTCCCACCTGCTGGGCTGTGTGCCATGGACACACTGGGAATGATTTTATGCTCTACATGGTAGCACTCTGACTGCCCAGTTTCCTGATAGAGGGGAGTCTGAAGCCCAGCCGGGGAGGCTAAGCATCATGTTTAAACAGCAGGGACCGGGCGGGCTCTGGCATCTTTATAATAGCAATTATCGATATCAATGACACAACAAAAGGGCATTATTTAGTAAGAAGCATCAAACGGTTCCTATATGAGTCTAACATTTAGGCAAAGAAAAAACTAGGCTTGGTTTTCTTGCTTTGCTTTTTGGAAGAGCCATGTAGTTGATTTTCTCTGGGCTTTAACGAAGGAGTCATCAGCTGAGTCCAGCCTGGGAGTTTCCACACTAGTCTAAAGCACTCAGTCTTTTCTGTTTCCTTTGACACTTCCAGTGTAATGATTTACTACATCAAACAAACTTTGCGTCCATTTTTTCCCTCTGTATCTGTTCCTAGAGCTCAGCACTCACATTTGTTCTAGTTGTCTAAGCCTCCTGCCCTTCCTCTGTACTTAGCTCTGTTTCTCACCACATTATCCAATTAACACCTCACTAACTATGCTGTGGCTGCCTCTTTCCTCTGACCCAGCAGTATTTAAACCAGCTCAGTTATGCTTCCTATTGATGTTTTCCTCATCCACTGAAGGTGATGGGATTACTTTTTCACTTAAAGGAAAGGAAGTGCATAGAAATATTTTGCTGCATCCAGGTCTAAAATGCTCAGCAATAAAATAGCATGCTATGGTTATCCATTGGTGCTGGACATATTTGTACTGTTTGAGTACATAAATGATGGTGAACATTAAATGACTTTTTTGTTCTTTACATTGCAGTGAAATAGCCCAGTTTACAACAGTCTGCCATACTGATCCTTCTCAAGATATTAAATTCTCAATGTATGAAATATTTCATTGCTGCTTTTTGAACCGTGGCAATAAGATCAACAGGCTTCCTACCATGAGTTTGAATGCCAGGATTTCCATATTTCTGTTCCAACAATAGTTTCCATGAGTTTGGTTACTGCTTTTTAAGAGGAGGTTAAATGTTTTTTTCTTTGGGATGAAAATGCCCATTAGATTAAGGAATCATGGGACACTACTGAAAAACAAAGTTAGAGAATAAATATGGTGAACCTTTTATTTATAGTTCAAGGCAGAGACAGATCAAGTGGTTTTAGCTCTGCAGCATATTGAATTACTTAAACCCTGGGGTTGTGATCTCATCCAACTTTTCAAAGTTAAATTGGGTCAGGAGAACCTCCCCCCCTCCAAACACATGCATACACCTCCAGTGAAAAGTTAGAATTGGCTGTAAAGGCTGCAGTTCACTAAAATCTGCTTGCTTTTATCTGAATTAGTGTGGCTGGAAACAGCAGTGCTTTCTGACTATTATGGACAAGGAGGAAAACTTTTACTTACATTTTCCTTCTCACAAAGTTATTTGAGAGAAAGGTTTTAAAATTTGTTGTTTGAATGATTCATATGGAAGAAAATATTTTTGAAAGATCATGTACTCTGGCCAGGGTTCAAATTTAATCTCCATTTAATAATTAGTTTAAGGGTGAGTAACTAATACGTATATATTCTAGAGCCCACATCACTTAGGAACACATCTCTTTACATGTCAGTGGATTCCTTGCTCCCAAATCAATGAAGCTTTTTGAAAGTCTTTTTTTTTTTTGAAGCTTTGCACGTACACCAAAACTCCTTATATCCTTCCTATCTATAAATTTTTCATTAAACATATAGACACATGGAATTTCACAGCCCAATACAGTAATGCTTCAATAGTAATGCAGTCCAGTTTCTTTCTCAAAAGCACAGTAACAAAAAGCACAGAGATTGAAGGGACAGATGGGTGTGTACATTGCTGTTGAAGGAATATATGACCTGGTGTCTTCTTCATGTCTGACATTTATGCCTTTAATGGCTGCCTTACTAAGGAAAACATATGTTGATGCACATACTAGCTGGGGCAGATGAGGAAAACAAAATGCCTCGCAGTTGGTATTTCAGAGACATGACTTCAATTCAGGAAAAAGAACGTGTAGAAGATATTTGTAAATGGACCACTACTTTAGGACTATGACCCACCTTCTTCAGTAATCAGTGGGACCTGATCTTTCACCAGTTCTTGTCGGAGAAGACACGGTGTCATATAGGAAAGCTGAAGAATCATACCTCTGTGAAGCTGGTTGTGAGTGAAATCAGAATCAGCCCTCTAAATTACAACTTCTTTACCCTTGTGACTTCAGTCTGAATTGACTTTCATCTTGACTTTAAAATGGAGACTGCAATAAGCATAGAGAAAAAAATTATAAAGTAATCAAGCAGTCACATCACATTCTCTCCACATCTTTTCTTTTTTTTTAATGTTTGACTTTTGGTGTGAATTCCAATTCACAGGTCTTTGTCAGTCACTAATTTTCATAAATACAAATGTTACTGAAAACTCAAATATAGTATTAAAGTCACTTATTATTCATAACTTAAGAAAGCATAGTTTCTTACGTATAGTCCAGATTCAAAGAACTTTGCTCACGAAAAGAACTTGGAAGACTAGCTGTCACATACAGATCTTGTAAAAATATGAGTGGAATTTGATGCTATTCTAATATCTTAGAGGGTAAATTATTAATGTTCAGTGTTAAAGAAAAATGTGTCTTCTAGGTTAAATACACAGCCTCGCTTGAATGACATTCATATACCCTCGCTCTGAAAGTATGAGGAGAAAAAAGTCAATATCTTTAGAATGTGAAATGTGGAATGCTAACAGCAATATAGTATCAAGATATGGGCTTTAAGTTCCTAAATACCATCTATTCTCAGGCAATAATATTTCCATATTGCTGCGAGGCAAGTTAACAAATATCAAAACATCAGTACAGGAGTTTATTTAAATACATACACTCATATGTTATATACATGCACGTACATACATAAACACAAATATACATAGTAAGATATTTATATACACATTAAATAAATATAATATATACACACACACATAGATATGTATATATGGATATTTAGTTATATATAGTCATCCTTGATCTTCCGGAATGTTTGTAATGGATCATTAATGTTATGCATGCACCTATCTACACACACAAACACACAAAGTGGATGTGCTATATAGAACAGTTTTTCTCTCACCCTTAATGGAGATGTGATTTCCAGGTGCTTTACCACCTAAAGTGACTGCTGTTGCTCTGGGCTCTGCCTTGAGCTTGGTTGCTCTGGGAATCATTGTAACTTTGCAGAAAATGACCATCTATGACCTAAGGAAGGTGTCAGGGGTCTCCTTTATGCATTATATATTTAACAAATATTTTAAAATGTGTTTGTATAGACCTGTGTGGATTTGTCAGTTGAAGGAGGAGAAATTCCTAGCTGGGGGGCTTTAATGTTTTCCATTTTTTTTTTTGTTGAACCTCTGTGGTTCCACTGATAGGTACTAACTAAGCGTTATGTCTGGGATTTTCAAGGGAGTTGAAAGTATGGAAGGGTCTAGTTTGAATGGAAGGGAGACACACAGACAAACACAGACAAAAAGAGACTGGGTACTATGGAATGATTAAAGTAAAGACCATTGAAAACCCAAAATATTTTAAACTGGAGATTACCTACTTGCCACATTGTTTTCAAAAACATTACTCCTTTTGATTTATGTTAGGAGAGTATTAACACAGCCCATGGAATAATCAATTAGGGAATAACTGTAAAAAAGGGCAATCCCTAATTTCTTCTTCAGACTGTTTTTTGGAAATTTCTTTCCTGAATGTTATTTTCTAGAGAGCCTGTTCCCTGGGAATACCCCGGCACCTTGGTAGCTGCAGGGTTATCCATATGGGCAGCACTTTTTTGACTTCTGTGTATCTGTAAGTGGCCTCAGGGCTCTCTGCACATGAAAGGCATGAAAGTTATGTGCAGACATAATGAATTCGTTGGGAATAGAAGTGATCACTGCTGCCTTTCACCGACACTTTTCATGTTAGTCTCTTAATTTGGGGAGACAATAGACTCTGGATTTTATGGGTCTTATAATAATTTTATTTGAACCCTTCTTCCAGCTACCTACAGCTTCAAGGGTTTGTCTTATTCCTTCTTCAGTCTTTTGACAAGGGTTTGTTACTATACAATCTTTCAAGTCTAACTTAGCCTTGAATCTTCCAAATGAAACAAAATAAGCCCTGAATGATGGTTAAACAATAATTTTTTGTCTTTTCTTGGGTTCCCACTGTAGACTAACCTACCTCTAGGTTGAAGTACTAGCCACTTTTAATCCACCCTTTAAAAATTATTAATTTATTTTAGGGTCAAACATATTTCCTAACACTCTCATCTGAGGATTGATTAAGCCTAATGTTAGTGAAAAATCAGGAGTGGAGACACCTTGTTATTTTGTTTCCTATGTAAATTCCAGACCTTATTTATTAAGATTTAAGAAAAGCCAGTTGATTTAGTCATAGAATGGTGTTTATCTTCTTAAATATTTTTAAATTGTCCAACATAACAAGTATAAAAGTTAAGATTTTCAACACCAATGTTGTCTTTGGGTGCCCTATTTGCATTATTTTGACAGAGTTTGATTTCCAGGGCAGGTGCTGTTTCTGTAAAAACATATTTCAAAAAAAATCATCTAAAATTAGGTACCCAGAAGAAATAAGTGTTAAAAAGAAAATCTGGACCAAATAATTTGGCCTTCTGATGTGTTTGTTTTTCCATGTAAAAACAACGAGAACAAATGGTTTTTCTTTTACTCATCTCAGATAATCTATTTGCAGGGAAAAATGCAATGTCCTTTGAAGGAAGATTGTAGGGAGTTGCTGTTGTCTCTGGTTTGTTAAAAATTCTATGGAGATCTTTCCATATCACAACGCAATATGCATCATACTTGTTCTAGAGTAGAAGGATATTTGTTCCTTTTCATAAAACATGCCTGTCTTGCAGGAAAAAAAGAATCTTTTTAGAGGGTTTGCTTATTCTGTAGAAAGGTATTGATTCAATGAATGTTTAGATTTGTTTGGTGCTTTTTTCCCCCAAATCACTAGTAGTTTATTTACTGTTTAATATGACTTGTAAGTATTGTCAGATTCTTAAAGATTTGGCAAAAATCCCGGAACTTGTAGAATCCTTTCTGAACCCAAGTTAATATGCAATAAAACCCATTCTCAGATTTTTTTCTCCTTTATTCCTTTTTTTTTTTTTCCTAAGCTGTAACAATAAAGATGTAACAATAGCCAGAACAACAATGATCCATGATGTGATTAGCCTGGCACTGAGTCTAGGTGAATCTACACTACTGAGAGGCAGCATTAACTGCCCTGAGCATGGTGCCATGCTGGCAATATTCACATAAATTTAAGTCAACCCTTGCATTCAGGCAGGACTAGCAGCACTGATTGGGAATGGATTTTTCTGGAGATGTCAATCAGCTGAGAGGGAGGACATGACTTCCACCCTTCACATGGCTTCTGGGCAAGTTGGAGGATAGAGATCTCCACGTCTTATCACTGTGCTCCATGTGGATGTACTCCTATCCATGTAGCACATGCCAAAGGAGTTGTAAGTATCTCTTATTCCACCCACAATATTCTCATTCTTTATGATCCTACCTCCTTGCATCATTCCCAGGTGCCCAAAATGCTTCTGCATTGGTCTTTCCTCACCTTGGAATTGTTCATTTCACTCTTTCCAACGCTTATTTGCATCTCTAGAGTCTTTAGTAAATGCCAGTCTTTAGGTAAGGGCAACCCTTTATAATGTCAGCATTTCAGATATCCATAAAAGCTCACACCTTATAAACAGTGATTTTGCTCCCAGGACTAGTTCTGTTGGGCTGCGTGGTTTGTATTGCCTGTTTGAATAAATGTTTGTGGGTTTGGAGCTTTCTTAGGTGCTTCCTTTTCTGGAGTAGAAAAAAAAAATAAATAGAACTGCCTAGAATGTCCAGGTCTGATGCGGGGTAAGAGCTGAAGTGTATGCTTGCAGCTAAGTCTGATAAAGAATCAAATTAAATTAGCCATATTTAACATATTTGAAAATACTCCACAGAATTATTCCTGTTGGGTTTCCAAAACTGTTTTTCAGGGATCCAATTCTTTTCCCCAATGGAAAATTCTCATTAATGTCAATGTAGGCCTGAACTAAGATAATACTGAGTGATTTTACTGAGATAATATAATAGTATTTAAGAATAATACATTTATAAAAAAGAGATGTAGGGGGTTTTAGAGTATTTTTTAGTGTATTTTTTTCAATATTACTACATTTTGCAAGCTCTGTTACAGTGTGTCTGTCTTGTCTTGTTTGTTCATTAAGGCTGCAAACACAATGGACTCGAGGCTGTTTGTTCTGTCCAGTAGTCTGTAAATAACAATAGCCAAAAAAATCCTCTTCCCTTAACTCAGAAAATATTCCCTTCAGACATGCTGCTACTCGGGAGGAGTCTCTGAAGATTTTTCACGTCCTACTGTTTATCTTTATGGCCTGCAGCCACACCACCTTGAGCTGTGATCTTATCACACATCACAAATAAAGCAGGATACAGTCAGTCCTGGGATGGATGATTTCCAGAACTACTCCAGGGCTGCTAGACCCTGGTGCTGATGACTCATTACATGCTTTTTTCCCCATCATCCCATTCTGAAGCCGATACCCCACCGTGGGATCTAGAAGAGGATCTTTCAATACAGAGAGAGTAGAGCTTGACCAGCCAAAGCAATTTGAATCCTAAAGCTTTGCTTAAAAATGTGTGTGGGCTAACGTGACAGCTCACTTTTCCAGGAGAAGGTTGGAGCACATTCCAGCAGAATCACCTGTCAAGTTTGCATGGTCAAATGTGAAAACATTGCATTTAAAAATGCTATCTTATTATGATATTGCTGTTAAAAATGAATTGTCATGAAGGCATGAAGATAGAAGATGGACAGTTGCCACTTTGGTTCGTACTAAAAATTGTTGTTAGTGGCAGCCTGGGCTGCTTCATGTTTTGGTGATTTGTGTCTACAGAAGCAGTCTGGTTTTATTCATAAGAAACTGGAATAGGATGTAGGAGATCTGGGTTCAAATTCCATGTGTGACCTTGGGCATACCTCTTCCCTCTCTGAAGCTCATTCTCTCCCATGAACAGTAAAGATAAAGATATTTCTTGCATTTGTCATATCCAATCTGACTGTAAGTTCTATTTTTTTACAGGGAGTCAGTACAACACCTTGCTCTGTGGGGCCGTCTTCACAGCTGGGATCTGTTGGTACTCCTATAACCCCTGGAATAATACTAGTTCTCATTAAGGACTCCTGTTAAAAATGTGCTTTATCATGGCTAAAGAAATCCTCTTTCAGATTATTAATTAAAATGAAATCCAATTGCCTTCACCTATGGACCATGACATTTGCAGTAGGAACATTAAGGGCAGAGAAATGTAAAACAGCTATCTTGAAAGTTTGCTGTTTGAAGGCTTGAAGCTGCATTTGTCCCCTCCTCTCCCCTCCCTTTATGCACTATTTCAGATCCATTGCTTATTGACTGATAAGACTTATTGATGAATTATACAGCAGTGATCCAGCCCAGGGAGGTCAGTAGGGTGCAATTACCGGCAGAGCAGGTTTGGGTGTGCTTCGGGACTACTCCTCCCTGCACAGCTCTTTCAGTATGCATATCACATCTCCCTGCTTGTAGCAGGCTGATGAGTGTGTGCAGTTAGTGCAGGCACACACATACTTCTGCGCTTTCCCTGAAAGTGGAGCATTAGCAACTGCAGTCAAAAAGCACCCTTGCTTCTTCAGCTCTGATCCTAGCAGCGACTGTCTAATTCTGTCTGGGGGAACTAGGAGACAGCACTGGAGGCAAGTTTAAAAAGGACCTAGTGACACCCTGCTGTCACATCTGGTTTCATGAATCTACTTATTAGTAGTCCATTTACAATTACTTTCCTAGTCCCATCAGTAGTGCTCATTCTTGAGAAGTGGCTGGCTGGGAAGGAAGGAGCACACCGCTGAAGGTATGTTGCAGTCTTCTTTACCTTATATCTTGTGCTGAATGTTTCTATCTGTGCGTCTCACTTGCAGACATTCCTGGTCTATGCAGTTTTCCACTGAGAGCTGCTGGAGCAGGGCTTTAGCAAAGCATAGCAACAGAAATAAATGGACAGGTACCTTTTTTTTTTGGTTTGTTTGTTTTCTTCCCCCCCCCCCCCCAGTTAGCCATGCAGGTTGTTTGTTAAGGGGTAAAATTATATGACTGGATTAAACTTTCTGGGAAGATGACAACTCTGACTGCATTTCGCATCACAAGCAAATAGACTGCTGTTGTTTCTATCAGGGCAAAATTTCCACACATTGGCTGTTTAACTGTGGACATGGAACATCGCTTTCAAATTGATGGGTTTATTAAATACGGTCTGTGCATGCACTGCCAGCTGAGATGTGCATACATGTTCTGAAATTTGAAAAAAAGACTCTTTCATTAACTTTCAAAATGGTCTGGACTGCAGCACACCTCTTTAGAAAAGAGGAGTGAGCCAGGCTTTTCATTTCACTTAAGTTCTTTTACTGGCATGTATTCATCTGGTAAAAAGTCTTTGCCAAATTCAAGAAGTTTGCTATTATTACATTTCCATAAATGTAACAGCTGTGAAGAGAATGCTTATTCATAGTGTTTGGATTTTTGCTCCGATGATTTTTATGATAATTCTGACTTTTCAAGGCAATGGGATCTTAGATCAAAGAATTCTGCAGGTTGAGATATTGTGATAAGCAATGTATAAGTGTTTCCTCAAATAAACATAATACAGATAAACATGTACTGCGGTAAGTAGCTGACTGTACCTCTTATTTACTCGCAGCCAACTTGATCTGTTGCTTATACTTGTGGATTCCTTTGCTAACAGGTCATCAGCAATGAAAATGAAGTACAGTTCAGATACTGCTCTCTCATGGGATGTTATTTCCTTAATATTATACAGTTTCTTCTGAGCTTATCCAAGACATTGCTAATGTTATGATGATTAAATTTTAACTTGGTACATCCTGTATTTGCACTGACTGAAAACTTATTTTGGGATATTGCTAAGGACAGAGAAGCCCACTGCAAGCTCAGTGTACTTTAAGGATGGAAAGCGATTTGACTAATCTTCCTCTAGGAAAATTCCCCTGTTTGTAATTCATCAGAATTGTACGAGCAGCAGCGATGGTCCTCCCCTGCAGGTAGAAGTAGAAAGATCTTGAAAATACAGAGGCAGCATGTGTGCATGTGCATGTGTCTCTAGAGACAATTCATCTAAAAAACTTAAATAATTTTAGCTGCCTGTAGATCTCAATGACTTCTGTATTACTAGAAAATATCCTATGAATGGGTCATACTGCAGATCTCTGTAACTACACAGCAGAATAAAACATCCAGACAGGGAACTGTGTCGTATAAAAACACCTCGGAAACCCTCTTGAGGCTGGTGGTGATTATTTCTTTCAAAATCCTCCCGGTATCTGGGAAGCGCCGGGAGCTGTGGAGTACCTGCCTCTCCAAAGTGTGACAAGCGGAGCCATCCGTGCGTGCTCAAAGTGAATTTAAGCTTCCTAATGTCCAGGGGCACCTTTTTGGCAGTCTGTCCTCACCCGATCTGGACCCTGCTGCTCCCGGGTGGCAAGGTCAGCCTGGCCGGCGAGCCGTGCCTCCCGGAGGTGGGCTGTCACTCAGTGTCTCCTCCTCGGGGGACGGGGAAAAACTCTTTGTCCCTTTCATCTGTCTTCATTTTTAATGACAGCTGAATCAGCCTGGTGCTTAGGTGCAAACTTTCTGTTGGTTTTTCCCCCCCACGCACCCCGTAGTCAGAGCGTGCTGTGGCTCGTGATATGCAGGGACTGCAGGCGTAAAGTATGTTTAAATACGTATGAGAAAAACAATTTGATGGGTCAGATTCTGTTTCCAGGGAGAGGAAATCAGACTACCCTCCTGAAATCTGTAGGAAGCTGTTTACATGAACAGAAGTTGTTTACGTGGGTGCAAACTGGTGTAAAATCTCACTTTCCCTTGGTGCTGTTTTGAATTTCTGTGACCCGAGGACCTGGCTCCGTTCCTTTAAAGCTTGGTTTTATTCCAGAAAAAGTAGTCAAAATGGAGAATTTGTCTTTTCACTCACTAGGAACGAAAACCTGCCTGTGTGTAGTGACAACTGCAGGTACGTGAGAGCAAACACCTTTTATCTTTCTCTTCACCAAAGCCTAGGAGAAAAAAAAAAAAAAAAAACCACCACACAAAAAAACCACTCTCCCAAACCTCTCTGTTTAATTCCCTTTACGATATATAAGATCTCCTCTTCTGCTTTAATGTGGGCTCCTTCCCAACCTCCACCACCGCATCGGAGGAGGCGAGAGGTAATTCATTTTGCCCTCTCGGCCACCTCACCCGTTAAGCCTCTTCAAAGCAGATTTGTCGATCATATAAAATGCAATCGCTGATGTGTTTCTCTTCTGCCTTGCTAGTCAAAGCCGGCATCCGGAGCCTCCGACGCCTTTTGTTAAGTTACAGTCTCTCTCAGCCCCAGCACTACGCTTACCAAGCCGACCGGCCCTCTAGTGTTTTGAGGTATTTTATGCAAAGAATTCCCTTTAGCTGTTGCTTGTCTTTACCAGAGGTAAAGAGGGGGATTTGAAACAGCTCTCAAAAGCTTAGCGGAGTTATTTCAATCTGGAGTGACTGGCAAAGGCGATGCAGCATCCACCCTTCTGCCTGCAAAAAGTGAGAGCCTGGTTTTGTGTACTTTTGGAGTGCCAACACTTCTGCAATCACCACTGCTCCGTGGCTGTGTCTATCAGAGGCTGCTGACATACAAACAACTGCAGAGTTGTTGTGGAAGAGAGTTCTCTGTTTACGCACTTTAACAGGGATTTCTGAAAGCGTCTTGTATCGCACGCACGCTGCAACCCTGGAGTACTGCACAGGTTTTTCAGCTCTCTCATGAATGATAGCTGAAAAGGAAGATGAAGGGAAGAAAATGCCATGAAACTTCAGTATTGTAGCAAACCAGGATCCAGATGGCAAGGCTTTTTACAGCAATATGCTGGATTAACTTTAAGACTCCCCTGGCTACTACTCTCCTGTTTAATTTGTCTTTCCTTAATGCTATTTCAGTGTGATGCTTTTTTGCAAGGTAATGTCATAAAAATGTGTGGTTTCAGGCATAAGTTGCTACCAGGAGAACTTTCCTCCATCGCCATTAACCCTTGCAGAACTAATTAACTGATTGCATGATCAGCAGCATCAATTTGAATTCTAAGTGGAACAGGGAATATTCCACATGCATTCACAGTGCCATGCAAAGCATGAAACCAAGGTGATTTACATACAAAGGAAGAGAATTAACCTGTTGGAAGGAGAACAGGTTCTGGGCTATATCTCTGGTTTCACTGTTCTGGGCTATATCTCTAGTCAGAAATCATTTTTGGTAATGCAGCTGCAATAATGGCTGAAATTCTCCGCAGGGAAGTTTCAAACCCCCAGTTGGTATTGCCCACAGGCCAACCTTTTCTGAGGCTGGAGGTCGGGTAGTTGTGTTTCTCCCTGTAACTTGCAGTCCTATCTTCTTGTAAGCTGTCATTGGTGCTTGAATTTGTTCTGCCATCCTTGTGCAGCCACAACAAGGATCATCCTGTCCTCATCTTCTTCAAAACGCCGGTCGGTGACACCCAGTGGTGACAGCGAGCACCCGTGAGCCGGCCAGTGGGACCTCCTGGGTGCCTTCCTGCAAACTTGGGGGATAAATAGGAGTGCCATCCCGTGAGCTTAATAATTTATCAGGAACCTTCACCTCCTGTCTCCCCTCGATAGCGAAAGTGCTGCCATCCACCCACAACGAGTGCCCCTGGTCTGTACTCACCCTTGCTATGCCTCCGTGAGATGGAGACGTGGAGACTTGTGTTCATGTAATACATCTACTGCATAGTCTAAGGAAACACTCCAGCAGCTGCCAGCAGTACTAAGTTCATATCACATCCAGAACTAAGTTCATATTGCATCCAGAGACTAGTCACGATACTGTCCTTTAGCAAGTAAAGGTCTGCTGCTTTCTCTTTTCTCGTCAGAAAGTCAGCCTCAGACAACACAACGCTTATGACTCCCTCCTTTTACTCTCAAATTCTGTCACTACCTCACACAGATTGAATGCAAATTATTAAAAAGAAATATTATTTAAATGAAGTGTCTCCGGAACATTTCTTGATCATTTTAGCCTAGATTATATTACTTTGCAAGTGGGTTTATAACCTGTACGTATATGGGAATGAACAGCAAGTCCCACTCCTCTTCTTTATCTCATGTGATGGGTATATCCAAAACCTTGCTGAAATGGGAATTAAAAAAACACATCCAAGTCCCAGACTGTGATACAGTTCATCTGCCACCTAGTGCTACCTAAGCTGACGACTAAACTCATTATATGTCTCCCTGCTTAGCCTGAAAGTTCCTCTGGGCTGCCTTTATGATACTGTAACTTATAACCAGAAGTGGGATTCAGCTCCAGAGTAATCCTAAAAATAAACATCTGTCTAGTCAGCTGAATAGTTTTCTAGGCTCTTCTGACTGTATTGACCAGATCGTTGTTAGCTAGAATGGGAGCTTAGTCTTCTAGAGCAAGGTAGGCATGGGGACGATATAATGCAGCACCTATGGGAGATGTCGGTCCTTCTGCAGTGGAAACTTGAGGGCACAGAGAGCATCCTGCAGCACCTTAGATAACACCGAATTCTACATTAAGCAACAGAAATGAGCCCTAATTGTTGATCACATAAAAACGGAGAGAGTAGCTGCTGCCACGAGCTGCTTCTTGCAAAGATCCAGCCCTTCTCTATTAGGCGTGAAGGCCAGCTTAGGCTAAATACATCTTCCCTTGGACCCTAAATAAATATACTGTTTATAAAACAATAAGCAACCCCATATGTTATAATAATGTGAAATTCTGTCTCCTGTCAGCTGATAATTTGACACTGGGATGGTGAGTATTGTCCTTTTTGTCTCCTGCGCTCTGGCTTATCAGCCCGTGCAAACCAATAATTAACTGTAGTGGATGTTGCTGGGGGTGAGGAGGAGTAATTCATTGTGATGAAATACTGATTTTTGCGGTAAAGTTACTAAGCAGAGCTATGGCAGTGTGAATAATGCATGAGGTGATTTCCTTTCAGGAAGGCTACTAGCAAACCTTTCCACTAGTTGGAGATTTGGACTTGGCAAGAGAGTGGTATTTATGTTGTTTTGGTGATACAGAAAGCAGTTAGGGAACAATTATGTGATTCTCTCATATTCTAAGACTCTGGAGAAATGTCAGTATCCAATTAAATAAAAGGAATTAAATAAATAATGAGAAAATGTAAAATTAATCTAGTTTGAGATGCATGGGTAAGTTATTGCATAAATTTCAAAAAAACTAATATAAAATGTCGTTCAATTTTATTTTGCAGGATGAATGTTGCTATGGTTTCTCTAAATCCAGGTGATAAAAAATAATTTCTAAATGCTTTCAATTAAATATTTTAACTTACTATTTATAATGAGGCTGTGGTGCTGTCTATTTTTCTCTTTAATAAAACCCAAGTCCCGGTGTCTGTAAAAGGTGATGGAAGATGTAGCTGGGCATATCAAAGATGAATAAAGAAAGCTCTGTAACGATTTTTTCATTGTACTAAATTTTTCTAAACAAAATCTCTTATCTCAGAAAGCCATCAAGTTCTCACAAGTTGAGGAACATAAATCATAGCAGAATAGGCAGCCTCCTGTTTCATTCACCGAGCTCCATATGCTTATCTACCTCATGCTCCCGCATCCCAGGCTCCTAAAACGCTTCAGTCAACATTCCTTCTGAATTGCGATACGTCATATTAATCAGCCTCTACAGTGTCCCAAAAATGTATGTAAATTAGACTTTTGATGAACCAGAATGTTTTGACAGGATTTTTGCATAAAGCACACATGCAAGCATGCACACACACACACACACACACACACACGGAGACAACCTGTTTAGAGAGGAGGATATTTTTGGACCTCATTTGTTTTTGAAGTAGATTGTGGCCAGCATGCTGATGCTGCTTGTGAGCAGTAACACGTGTGGCAGTACGCCAGGTCCCATAGCAAGAAGCAACTTGAGTTAAAGTCCATTCTTGGCAAGAAACTGTACCACGGAGAAAGAAATGTAAGAGTTTCCTCTTTCTTTGTCCTCCTTTCCTCCCATTCCCTTTTCTGGTACCCTGTTGGTTCTCCGGGTTGTTTGGTGTCAGTAGTAATGTGAGCATTTTTAGGGTTATCATACAGGAACACTGTCATGTCACAATGGATTAATGTTTTTTGCTTAATCTGCTCTTTTAGCAGAAACAAAATGCAAAAATCAAAAGAATTTATTTGGATTTAAAGTAAAATTTAAGTCAATTTACTGACCTTCACATTGCTTGTCAACCAACTAGTTCCACTGAATATATAGAAAGCTGTGATTGAGGCATGTTAGGATGAGTCTTCTAACTACTAGCACTGCCTGGCTGCAAATCTTTCCATTTTTGTCCTCTTCTTCTCACCTGTTTTGCTATATTTAATGATCCATCTTGTCCTTCAGGGCTGTATTCAGACTGCTTACAAGGGATGTCTGTCTCATCCGTCCCTCTTGCTGAAATGTGTGAGACAGGGAGCAAAACAAGAATGTTGCAGGCAGGGCTTTCTGTCTCCTTCAGGCACAAAAACTTAGTGCAGCTCAGTCTGTAGCTGTATAGGTGAGGACCACCGGTTGCTCTGTATTTGTGCAACTGGGGCCCTGGTTGACATGCTTGGAGGTGCATCCATCAGTTCACTCCACCTTCTACATCTTAGGCCACACAGGAGGAAAAACTGTTTCTGTGACTCTCTTTTTGCAGACTTAAAGTCATTTCTGACATACCTCACCATGAAGTTGCACACCCCTGAAAGCACCTCAGACCTCACCAAGAAAGTATCGGACCATGCCTGCTTACCTCTTCCAGTGATGTTGCAGCCTAAAGACCTTATTGCTCTAGCTTCTTCACTGATCATCAACTCTCCCTTTTTTAAAAGTTACCGGGCTTTCACGAGGCTGATCTGGGCTACCTATATGGCATCATTTGCACAGCTGGGGCTTATAGAGTTATGTTTTATACTGATGTTATACAGTACATGTTTTATGCATACTGTATCTGCAACGTG
Organism: Pelecanoides urinatrix; assembly: GCA_013400755.1. Classification (NCBI taxonomy): domain Eukaryota; kingdom Metazoa; phylum Chordata; class Aves; order Procellariiformes; family Procellariidae; genus Pelecanoides; species Pelecanoides urinatrix. Next base: position 50,390 of record VZTQ01011627.1, read on the forward strand.
AATACACTGTTTATAATATATGCTATGCACCAACTAAAAAAGGATACTATAACTCCATTGTCTATATATAAATATTGCAAAAGAGTATATGTATTATACTTAGCACTGTGCATGAGGGCATACACACTCACACACAAACATATATACAATCATATATACAATTCACGATTCATAAAACCCCAGAACCCACAGTGAAAAATCAGATTTGTCATCTAGGGCAAATCCCACAAAGAGTTTTGAGTATCAAGTTAAAACATCCCATGAAGACAGAGACAGACAGGTTGACTGCTGCTTTTTTAAAGAGGTATCAGAGCTTTTAAGTAGGTGTAATTTTATGGCTAAATATAAACAGAAGAATCCTTCAATAATCATAAATACAGCTGTGGAGCCAAATTCTCCTAATGATGCAATAGCAATATATATAGATACACATATATATTCTAATTCACAGTTTGACGTTCTTAATTCTCAACACCCAAGTCTTAGTTTCCTGCCAATTTTATAATTTTTCCTGTTGTCAATTGCTTTCTAAAAAAAGTTTGAATGAGGGGGAATTAAGTTTTAACTTTTAAAAATTAGAAACAGGTGTGATGTCTATACCACTGCCATATCCCTTTCTTTGTGTCTTGTATCACTGTTTTCTGGAACAAGCTGTTGGATCCCATCGTTTATTATTAATTTTGTACTATCTGCTGGTGGAAGCTGTGGGAGCAGAGGAAAGTTGCTAAATATTAGGACAGTGAGAGAGTTGAAGACATTCAAAAAATGGGGAAGCTCTGTAAACTGAGTAGAAATAGAATAGTATTACTGGTGAGAACTTTAATAGCAGCCGTGCCATCATCGGCTTAAATATGTGTTGGTTTTGGGTGCTTTTAATGGCAATAATTAGGTAATCAATATTGTTTCAGAAAGAAAGAATATCCTGCTTAACAACAGAATGACATTGATTAGCTAACCATTTTAAGGAACATTAAGTAATCAAGACTGTTTCCATGATGACATCCCAAAGAGAGAGAAAATCAGGCAAATCTAGTATTGAATGAAGCTGGGGCTGCTTTTAAACTGTTGCTGAGGAAATAACGGCTGCTGCGTTTGCTTGTGCAGTCATTGTAGTGCAAACGTCTGCGGGAGGCACTGGACCCCTGTCCGTTCATTTCAATGAACTTGGATCTTATCCCAAGCATAAACTAGATGTTTTCTGAAGATACAGATTCCACTCCACTATTTTCATTACCCTTACCTTACACACATGTCAGTTTAAACTGGTATGTTTACTTTTGGGTATCTAAAATAATTAATTAATATATAGAACTTCCACTTTGATATTTACTGACAGGTCTCAGGGTGCTTTACAGGAGATGCCACTTTTTAATAGTTCCACTTTATATCAGAGTAGAGTAAATGGTGGGGTGGGAGATTTTGCAAAGAAACCCTGTCTGCTTGTGGCACGAGGAGGAGCAGGGTCCACAAGTGCTGGATGTTAATTTGCTGCTATATTTACTCAGGCACCTTGAACTTTTTAAATTAAGTATCCAAATTGATCCAAAGGTACCTAAAGTTTCATATATATGAGCAACTACAGTTACAGGTGCAGCTCTTCAAACACTGGAAAGCAGGTGTACGTAGACAACCAGATTGAATCATTGTGATCAGGATTCTCAGCAAGAGCAACATTTCTTGGAGGTATGATGCCAAGTCCTTATCTGTGTGTTATTGCAGGAAATGACACTGCAGCACTGCTTTTGCTAAACCTGGAGGTGGCACAAGGAGCAAAGCTTCATTTGACCCATACATGATTTTGTACGAGTGGAAGACAGTGAGCTTTTGGTAAAGAGTATTAAATCTGTGAGGACTGATTCTGGGCACTAAAAAATACCAATAATTTTCAGAAATAGCTAAAATGTTTGAGTGAAGAACTGTGGTTGTTGAGAATTCTCCAAGCTACTTGAAACCAAGTGGGGATGCCATTAAGCTACTTTCTAGACATACGAACAGTCAACATCCCTTCTCCCAAGAGTTAACTGATCAGACATTCCATGTGTCATGATACATGAGCATGTACTTAAAGCATTCACTCTGCAGGCAAGTCATTACATATGAATCACAAGTTTCATTGGGGAAGAATGCTTGCAGTCTTCAGAGCATTGAGGCAAAACTTGAAAATATAATCCTTCTATATGATGAAAGCTCACAAGTGCAAAGTAAAATATCAGTTTCAACATCGTCTTCCTCAAAAGAGACAACCAAACAAATAAAAAATGGTTCTGTTCAGAACTGGTCTTGTGATAATCAGGGCAAAATAATGTATACACTTTTAAATGTTCAGGTTTAACCTTACTGTAATTAGAGCAGAATTTTTGGACAGGTGAAAATTTCTATTAGTTTTGAGGTATCAAGAAATTACTGCCCCAAGATTGAGTTTGAAAATCATTTTATAGAGAGAGGAACAGACTTACGTAGCAGCCAAGTTTAGTCAAGAGGTGCTACACAGCTTTTATCCATTAAGGTTTTGGATTTGTTTTTAGCTGGATGAGGCCATGGAATAAAACATAACATTATTCCATTATAATTCGGGAGAGGAACAAAAGGGAGAAGCTCTGTCTGCATGTGTAGAAAGACTGGGAAGAAGCTCAAGAATCTCTGTCTCAATTTTCAAACTGTGATGCAGATTATTTTCATGGTGGTTTTGTTTTCTACCATATGTCATACGCACTGTACTAATTAAGTGAGACACCATCTTTCTACCTGATATCTTCTCAGCCAGCTGGTGTTTTGTGTGGGCTGATGGTATGTATAGTTTCAGATTCACAAAGGTGGTAAGAGATGCAGTAGATGATTACAGTATATTGCTGATTCAAGTGGATGAATCTGACTGGTAGGGTAACATGTAAGATGTTTCAGCATGTACCTGTTCTTACAGTTTTTCTTGATAATTTATCCAAAAATGGTTTCCTGGATTCAGTACTCTAAAGGATTTAACTTGATGTTGCCTATCAGAGTCCTTCTTCTGACAGGTGTTACATTCATCTTCCTTCTTTTGTAGATCAGGAAACTGGAATTAGCTGGAAATGACTTTCTAATCTGCAGTTCTGCACTGCTGGATCCATTTGCCAGAAGACTGAAAGCAAAATAATGGCCAGAATAGACTTTGCTTGTTACACAAGTGGAATACCCTACAAACTTAGTTTATCTTGCATGAACATCAGAAAACAGACCTTATTATCCAGGTAGAAATGATCAGTGCTCACTTTCTGACATTGTCTGGTACACTTGATAATGTTAAATATTCTGGTAAGTTACATGAAGTTGTATGAATTCAAATAGAAGATTTTGATTTTTTTTTTTTTAATATATACAATTCTTTGCATGGCTGAGTATGTCTCAATCTATACATTGTAGCGCCTTGTAAAACCCTCAGAGTCAGTGAGTTGTGGGAGTGACAATTTTCCTCAGAATTATTTTATTTTGATCATACTGATAAGTTCTGCAACAATCATAAGGGCAACAGATAGGAAAAGATGGCCTTGTTCAGGACAGGTAAGCGTGGCTGGAGAACTTTGTGTATTCATGACAAGACAAACTGTTTACACACGGAAGAGCATAAAATGGATTAAACAGAGATCTATGTTAAAAATTCCTTTGGTAAAGAATGGGAAGGGACAGTTCCAGGAGTCTCTGCAGGCCCTGAAGTCTAAAAATTGCTGTCACGCAGTGCATAAATTAATACCCCTGGAAGTTAAGCTGTTATAAGACTTTCATTCTCCAGGTACAGAGTGCTGTTCACAGTAACAGTCCCCATCTTTCTAGATGCAATGACAGCAATATTTTGTATTAAAAAGTCACTGAATAAGCACTGCAATTGTAAATGGTTTTAATGAAAATGCACACCCATCATCCATGGCAATATTGGCCTTGTTAAAATTTTTTACTTTATTTCTATTCTGAGTTTATCTATTTTCCAAGTGATCTTTTTAATGTATTTGCTTTTTAGACTGAAGATCTATTGTCAAAGTTCTGTTTCTTTTATAGGTGCTTATGGCATGTGATCGAGTCTCTCCCTTGTGGTCTGTATGATAAGCTAACCGGATTGATCTCATCCATTTTTTCACTGTTATGCATATTTTCCAGTCTGTCAGTTATTCAGTGGTTCTTTTCTGAATCCTTTCCAAGGGTTTTAGTATCCTTCTTAACATATGGAGACCAGAACTGTGGCCAGAATTACAGCAGGAGTTATAACTTTGACAAACATAGGATTTGGGTTTTTTATTCTGCTGAATAGTTCCATGTTTATATTCCCAGGATCATATTAACCCTTTTGGTTACAAAGTTATACTGGGAAGTTACTCTCAGTTTATTACCTTTTGTCATCCTAAGACCACCTCAGAATCACAGCGTTCAAGGTAGAATCATAGAATCATGGAATAGTTTGGGGTTGGAAGGGACCTTTAAAGGTCACCTAGTCCAACCCTCCTGCAATGAGCAGGGACATCTTCAACTAACTTGCCATTGCATTGCCATGCCTTATATTCTTGCCTTTGATATGTGTTTTTAGATTTGAAACACATATGGTTTGCTTACGGGCTATAGGGGTGACCTGTCCTCCTCCTTTATTTAGTACTCCCTAAGCATTTGGTCATCAACAAAATTGGTGCCTTTTGTACATGTGGTTTTATTGTGTATTTATCTATTCCCAAACTATTGATAAAAAGATTAAGGTATACAGAGCCAAACAGAACTAAAAAATCTCAGTGGGTTTCTCCTTGAAATGCAGCTGGTTGACAATGATTATGATTTAGGATTGTGTTCTGAATCTTATTATTTAACAAGTTTTTAATCCATTTAATATGTGAATGTTAAATTGTTCAAGCTTTATCACTCAAGATGTCATGTGGTCTCAAGTCAAGTGTATTACAGAAATCTATTGCAACATCATTATTTTCATCACACAAAGTTGTAAACATAGCAAAATGTTGCCAATATACTTTAATTTTCTACAAATGTAGAATACCATTAATAATACTGCTTTCTTTTAAATCTTATTGGTTGAATTTTATATTAGGCATTTTACGATTTTGTCTGGGATGCTGTTGTATCTGCAGATCTCTAGCTTTCCCTATGAAAAAAAAGTACAGTTTCTTATATATCTTCAAAGCACGGCTTTATTCTGGAACATCTCCAGATCTCCAGAATATATTGGAAAGTTGGCATTTGTGATACAGAGAATTTTTTGGCCATATGGTTTCAGTTCTTACATGAGTATTATCTGGATTTGCTTATCTTAAAATCCTCAGTTTTAGTAACTGTTGCTAAATATTACTATTAGTTATGGTTGAAGTCAATAGTGTTTCACTCACTTTACATTTTATAGCTACATTATTTTAATCCTCCTTTCCAATATAAAAATATTTACTGAAAGATGTCTTTATTATTAGTAATTATTCTATTTTATCCACCTAGTAATTTACCAGTACAGTTGGTTATATAGCGCAGTCTGGAAGGAACGTGTGTTTTAAACTTTGGATGAAGTATGGCTGTTTCTTGACAGCCAACATTGTAGCTCTTGTGGTAGCACTAACTACAACAGAAGGAAAGATCGTCTCTCTGACAGCATCAGTTTTAACTTTCAAGCAACATGATTTTTCTTCTTCAGTAAAGTATGGTACTGATTCCCCCGTAGTCTAAACATAAATTCCAGAATAATAGGGAACTGGCACTATTCTGTCACTAACTGGATTGCAAAAACAGTAAGAGATTTTTCCTTAATAAACAAATACTATTAGTTGTTGAGTTGTTATTACTATTGTTGTTTAAAGAATGAGGAAGTGTTTTTTGACTAGAATCAGAACTGGAAGTTGGAGTCTACCTTTTCTTACTGATTCTGCTAGTTCTTTGATGTTGATATCAAATTCTTTTTTATGCAGGACCAAACAGAATTGTTATAATGTCTAATTGTGAGAAAATTCTTTAAAATTCAGCATGAATTTTTGAAGGTAAGGAATTGTTGAAGAAATCAATGCTTTCTCACATGCTAATAGGCATGAGAAAGAAGAAAAGAGAATGAAATAAGAAGCAGGAATCCATGGACCCTCTTGTAAATTAGCTGAATCTCAGACTGTATAGGCTAGACTGCTGTAGACTCTATAGCCATTTATGTTATTATTCTCATGTTTGAAGTGACAACTGAATGAATTTCAGAAAGAGTTCTATCTCAACAACTGCCATTAAAAAAACATTGCCTGCCTTGTTATTTTTCCTTCACCTACTGCTAGACATTCAGTGTCCATCCAACTTTACTGTTTCCTACTGTGATTTACTTGCAGGGACGGATGTAACATGGCATTGCTTTATTTTTTTCTGTTTCCAGTTAAAAAATATTTTTGTAAAGATATAAAATTACAGTATATTTTTGAAATGGTTTCATGAGTATGTGGATGCCCATCTGATTTTTCTTAAATTAAATGGTCAGTACCTGTGCAAGAGATGGTAGATGCCTAGTGACACATGCTGAATTTAGGCACTAATCTTGTAGCATGCAATGTTACTGAACAAGATATTTAAAATGATAGACTGGGTATCTATTTCCACAGCAGTTACTGTATGTATCTTCCATTTCATTTGGTTCATGATTTCCCTTGTCTCATACGCTGCTACAACATATTGTATTGTCAGGATACAAGGATTTGTTACACAACAAAACAGAGGTCACACATTTTGTTGGAGAGCAACCTATAATTTCCATTATGCAAAGTTTATATCTTTAAAAAAAACAAAACAAAACAAACCACCACTAGGTTAAAAGGGTTAAAATATTGTTTATGAATGTCCTTTGGCAATGTTCAGTACTTGCTCAAAACTTGAATAACACTGGTAAGTAGCAACTACTAATTTGAATCTTTTGATTTCCCTTCCTCTGTTAGACTCAACCAATTCTTTCATAATCACAAAGTAAATTTGTGATTAGTTAGTAACAGTTTAATTCTTGAAGACGAGAAAAAATATTTCTGCTCAGAAGACAACTTAGCTAAACATAAGTCTGTTGAACCTCAACTTAGTATAAAATATATCAGCCAGCACTTTGTAAAAGCCCTTGCAGGAATATTCCTGGCCCTTGTTTAATTGCTCACATATAAAAGATATGGCAGAGGGTTTGGAGAACATTCTGCCCTTCCTGCGTCTTCTACCTTGGATCAAATATGATTATTCTCTCTAATGCCTATTTAGAAAGCCCAGACATGTATGCTTCACATTTTTGCAAGCCTTCAGGGAGATGGATTTCAATTACTTTTTTGCCTGTTGGAGGGAATCACAAAAACAGGATGGGCTTTGCTGAACTCAATTAATTTGGTTCACATTTTGTTTGTGATGTTCACCTTAAACTAATATTGAATGCCTCTCAATAGATTTGAATTGTCATTTGGAAATATTTCTGATAAATCTTTTTGAGGAGGCAAATAGAGACCTACATATTATAGGGAAAAAAAAAATCTAAAAAGTTAGTAACTAGTGTCTTATTTGCACATATAGAAATTATTTCCATCACAAGTGAAACATTTCTTTGAACAGTTTAGAGTACCAATGAAGTGTGTGGCTTTTTTTCTGTCTTTCAATTTTCTTTAGGCATTACATGACTGAAAGAATAGCTTCCCATTTTCTTCAATGCTAAACAAACATATTTTTTCAGAATAAATGTTGTTATTCCTGAAATCCCCCTCCTCCCTCTCTTGTCTTCTCTTTAGAACACTTGCTTGGAGGCTTCTTTAACATCCTATTCCACTTTCCACAGGGGAAAAAAAAAAGAAACTTAGCAATGTAAGAACACATAGTGCAAAACAGTTCATTAGACAATTAAAGATCCACTCTGGATCTTGAAAGATCCACTCTAGATGTGGGCAATTAAAGACCCACTGGTTTTAATTTTAATCTTTGCATAAACACAAGAAGACATGTTAATATTTGAACATTGAATGTTTAAACATTTAAACATTGAACATGTGAACATCCAAAAGTTTTTGTAGAAAACATATCCAAAGTTTTACTGAGATTGATACCTGCTATGTGCTTATGTAGTTTATATAATAATTTTCATCCCTCAAAAGTTCTGAATGTATTATAGGTGAGAAGCAAAAATTCATGGAGTTTTACTCCTGCATTTTATTGCATTTTTGAAGTTTGAAAAAGAATTTCTGGTACCGCAGTTAAAAAAAAAACAAACTTGTGGTACAGATACTAACCAGTCCCAGCAAATAGTTGAAGCTGAATGACATAGTATCAAAGAGCAGAGGAATTTTTCAGATGAAAGGCATGAACCAGAGGAAGCAAAGGCACTGTCTGGTGAAGAAGTCCTACCACTGTGTCTTAATTCTCTATTTATGATGAGGAGAATCAGGCATACAGAAAGAGCTTTCTGGATGAGAACCTATTGACCTAAACTTAGGTACCTACAGTAGGCAGGCAAGATCTCTCACAGATTTTTGAAGTTTCTGCACGATCTGTTGGCTCTTTGGATAACATAAGCATTTGCTTTAGACCTATTTACTAGATACCTCAAATTTGGGAGAAAGATAGGTGTCTGAACTTGTTCTGAATCCTATATAAGATTTCTGTGACTTCCATGGGCACTGTATCAATGGTACAGAACAACACTTAAGTTATGTTAAATGATTGAGAAGGATGATACGTTGGTAGAGAGATATGTGATATATGGAGAGACCTGACATTGTATCTGGAAACTTGTAGTGCCTTAATATTTTCGTTTTGCCTTCCCTTCCTTACACATGCATATGTTATGCATAATATTGGCTTGTTTGTCTATATCTTTTTCTTCCTAAGGAATGGTATACCATGCCTCAGACTAATGGAAAAAGAAAATTTAACAATAAAAACTGTTCATTACTAGGAGGTACTTATTTTTACTTTATACTTTGTCCAAATAAGATGATTCTCTAAATAACTACAGGAAATAATGACTATACTATACCACTGTCTACCAAGCAGATACTGGGCAAAGTGTAAGTTCCATGCTTGTCCAGCTTAATCTGTGATTTCAAAAAATCCAGTAATATCCTTCTTCAGATTAGATAGATGTGTCTTGTTTTCATCTGAATGATCACTTCCCCACTAGTTTTTCAAGAGAAATTAAATCAGCCAGGGACATAGAGGAGTAAATCTTCTTGTGTGAACTCAGGTCAGTTTGGGGTGGGAAGTCCCTCGGAGGATGGCGCTCAGAATACTGAAATAAGACAACATTTCTTTTAAGACTTGCCATCAGACTGCATATGTAAGGTCTCATGCTCTTATCATAAGATTACAAAATTACTCAAACAATTTGACCACTGCCTTATCACCATTGCCCCGTTATATGGAAAACTATCCTACTCATTTCTCACTTATCCAGCTTCTTTTACCATGCAGCTCTATAGTACCTGAGCATCTTCCAGGAGAGCAGTGTTTCTGTAAGTACAAGATATGACTTCAACTGAGGCAACACCCACTACAAGTGAGGGGTTTCAGACCACCAAAAATTCATTTTCATATAACATATTAATATTTAAAGTGTGCATCGTAGATCATTACTGCAAAACATTTTGAGATAGATACAATAACTGGAAGGCAGATTAATCTATTTCATCCCACCCCTATTTGGAAAATGTTCTTAGTGCAGTATTTTGCCTTTGTAGGTATTTCTTGCTTCTTTCATTGCACCCACAGGAGAACTTACAGGGTCTCCCTGAATTGCTGTAATTTGTTCTACTCATTTAAAACCACACACAAAAAAAGGCATGCCTATTTCACTGACTGTTCAAAAACACTTCCTTTGTCTGGATCCCTGTTGCTGTTGGGTGAGGTGGGGTGTTCTTGATTCCTTCACATCTCCTACACAATGCAAGGACCCACACTCCAGTACATACTTTTTACTCTAGCTTGTAACTCTGACCAGAACTACAACTTTGTCTTTCAATTTTCTTTAGGATATCTCCCTAGGAATCAGGAGACAAATTCCTGACTTTCTACTAGAAAAAGAGGACATAAGAATTAACATAGTTTATCAGATCAATTGTCCATCTAGCCTAGCAGTCTGTGTTTGACAGTGGCAGTGGAAGACACAGTTTAGGAAAATAATATGAAGCCCATTATCTTCATTCTCCAGCAGTCACTGAAATAGTGATATTAGAAGGGAAATCCCTGCCTGTCCCCTTTAACAACCCTTTATGGACCTGCTGTTCATTAATACTTCTATTTTTGAACCTGCTGATAGTGCCTGATTCACAATCTTCTGTAGAAACAGATTCCAGTTCACTAAATACTGTGTAAAAAAGGGATACTTTTATCTGTTTTAAGCCAGTTTCACAAAGTGCCGCCTGAGTGTATGCAGTGCTGTGTGGGTGGTGATTAATGGTTCTACGCTCATTTTATATTTTATGGTTTTTTTATATTTTATAATATTTTTTTTTTACACTACCTTCAGGTTGTAAACCTTGAACACGTCTCCCTCAGCTTTCTTCTTAAATTGAAGAGTCCAAACCTCTTCAGTCTCTCCTCATAGAAACCTCTTTTAGTCTCTCCTGATACAGCCATGGTTTTGTCCCCTTTGTTATTTTTGTAGCTCTGCTACCTTCTTTAACTCTAATATGTTACTCCTGCTCTGCATGGTAGCCAAGGTTTTATGCAGTTGCAAATGGTACCTTCGTTTCTGTTCTCAGTGCCCTTCCTGATGATGCTCAACTGTGTTGTCTTTTTTTAGCTGTTGCTTTACAGGGAGCCATGATACTTCCAAAGCAGCTTTATTTTCCTTCGGAATACTCCTTTCACACATTGAGCAAGGTTATGGTGTGAAATAAGAGCTTGCCAGCTTTCACTCTCACAGCAATAGGCAGCAAAAAGAGAAGAGAGACTTATGAATTTGTGGACTTTGATTGCATGTAGTTAAGAATTAAAGATTTTCTGTGTTTTATATGCTTTATTGGACAAAAAAAGGAAACAAAAATCTTATTATAAATTTAAAGTACCCACAAAATTGTCCCGCTGTTTTTCCAAGAGTTTTGTTGTGCTACAACTTTTTCTTCTTACAAGTTTTATAAGACCATTTGCATAACTCTTTCACCTCATAAACCTTTTATTTTTGAAAGATAATTTTCTCTTGTAGCTTAAGTACTCTGTAATCTAAACCTACTGCTGTACACTCAAATTTCTCAACCACTGTTAACTCCCAGAACTCGCTGCCAGGGGCTAAAGCCATATATTATATAGTACTGAAGTTGATCTTTGTCTCACTGAGAAGGTTTTATTTTATTTTGTTTGTTGTTTTTGTATTTATTAACTTCAAAGTTCCTAACGGCATATATAATACTTGAAAAATTGCACCTACAGCACAGAGGAAGGGGCTTTGTTTTGAAGGAGGTTGAACCAAATCCTAGCCTGATCTTTAGAAATCCAGACTCTGTGCTTTGATATCTCTAGCAAAGCTATTTGCTGTCTGAATATCAATCAGGACACACAAGAAAAATGAGTGTTGAGCCATGCAGAGGGATAAAACTGATTGCAACAAATACTTACAGGCTATTCTACAGCTAGTTGCTTTATACATGCTGGAATTGGTTCTCACACAGCTAAATGATTTAATGATATGTAGAAACATTTCTAGACTTCTGAAACCAGCATTTCCCTTAGTTACAGCCTGAATTTTAGTTGAGTTTTGAGATCTAACAGAGGAAATGGCTCTGTGGATGTCCGTTATGAGAAAGTGGGTATTGATAATCCTTTGTGGGCAGGTGCCTAACAATAGACATGTATAAAGGGACACCTTCCTCCTCTGCTGCTGAAGCATCAGGAAAAAACCATTATGTTAGAAACAACTGAACCCAAACAGGATGTTGACTTTAAGTGGAAGGAACTAGGATATTCCCCTAAGTGGAAGGGAAAGCGTGCTTACTGGTTTTGTTTTTTGTTTGTTTGTTTGTTGTTTTTTTCCTGTTCATTTTCTGCTCCAAGAGTTCCTGCAGTAATTATTTGGGGTGGGTGGGGACGGATGTGTGTGTGTCATTTTGCTGTGGATAATTACTGAATTAAAAAACTAATAATCCAGGGACAATTTGAAAGTCCCAAATCTGACCACCAAGTAGCAATCAGAGCACACTCTTGAAAAGCCCAGGATTACTTTTCTTGGGCTGAGAAGTGTGCAGACAACCAGGTTTCCTGTGTCTTTCTCGAGTGGTCTTTGGGACTGACTAGTTTGTAACACCTGAATTACATGTGGTTTGTAAGAAGTGCACGTGTATCTGTGTAGGTAGAGGGACTGTGCTGGGAGGAAGGTGCTGGTTAGTTCAAAACTGACACCAAAGAATGAAACAGGCCAGCAAGGCATAAGGAGGCTGGAGTGTCCAGGACATCTTGAGACCATCCTGTATATGCAATCCAGTCCTATCCAGCAATGGAGAGCTAGGGCCTTGTGGAGGTGCTCCATTCACTACCCTGAATCACTTATAAGGCTGCCTCCATCTTCTTATGTTCATAGTATGGGTCTTGAGACTGACATTCAGCTCATAAAGTCAAGCATATTTATACTAACTTAGTTTTCAAAAGGTGTGTGGCACCACCTCTGTTGCAACTGGCAGCTAGCTCTGGAGGAAACCTCAAGCTGACCAAGTAAATCAGGTATACTCAGAACAGCTAACAAGGGCTTAGGTGGAGTTTTGATGTCTCCTTGCTTATTTTAAAATTGCAGTGGTGCTCAGATGCCTAAATTCTGCCCACTTCTTCAGCTCTGGGTGCTCCTTATACCAAGGAAGTTATGTATGCATAGGCACCTATGGAACACTGTGGCCTGAAATAGAGAGAGGCAATTGATCAGTTTTAGGCTTCTCTAGAGATTAAGTGATACATGAAAATAGGGGCATTCAAAATCATTTTCTGAAATTTAGGCCTCCAAACTAGTTAAGTGATCTAGTTAGGTGATAGTCTGAATATCACACTTTGGTTATTAGTGACAGATAATATTCAGTTCTTAATAAAGAATATGATAGGATTATTATTTATTGTGTTTATGATATTATACTCAGACAAACCTTGATTTTTTTTTTAATTTTATTTTTTATTTTCTTCATCAAGAGTTCCTAGCCATTACTTTACTGGAATGAAGAAAAATGAATGATTGAGAGACTGAGGTAATTGCTTTCAAATTTGAGGGTCCTGGGTTAAATATTTTATTGGCCTGGGTCTTCCTACATGACCTTCACTTCACTGGAAGTCTATCTGGATTTCCATCTATCTATAAAATAGAGAAGACTGCTTTCTCCTGCTTTACAGAGTTAATATAAAATGTTGTGGAGAATGGGATAAGCTGATTTAAATAAGCAGAAGACAGAAAAGTTTGGCCTGGAAAGGACAGGTGTTTTGTAAGAAGCTGTGTAAATAAGTTTTTGTAAAATGTTTCTGTACTTTCCATGCTTGCCCAGCAACATGTTCATCATCAATATTTCTGAAGTGGAATGGACTCTTAGAAGCTACAGTACTCCATCAGAGTCATCAAACATTTTGTTCGCCTAAAATTTGCTGGAGCATATCCCATGACACATTCTGTTTTAAAATGCACCATTACCATCTCAAAGTAAAATGTAAAGCAGCTTCATTGTGTTCTGTATTTTTGCAAGCACACACACACAAAAAGAATAAAAAAACAACCAAACGAAAAACCACAAACCTTTACATTTTTCCTGTTATGCTCTTTGTAAAACTTTTTCTATATGTCTTTTCATGTCTCATAATTAATATTTATTGAAATGACTGGGCTAAAAAGGCATTTAATAAGACTTTAGCTAATTAAATTCCCATATGATTTCCAGCTGAGAAACCATTTTCCTTAGAGAGAAAAAGAAAACAAAAACTTTTAAATCAAATCCACATCATTGATTTTTTCTTCAGTTTACAAATATCTACTGTCATGTCTGGAAGCTTCTCATATGTTGCTATTCAAATATGGTGTGTGAACATTTCTGTTTGGAACTGTGTCATTAAAACTCCACCATTTCCCTCAAGAAAAATTAAGGCAAACCTTTCCTTTTGTGTAAGGAGAATACTCCAAGAAATCTAGGAAACAATTTCAGTAATAAGTTAGCACCCTGAGATGGGTGAAGAGGAAAAGTGGACTTGCTTAAAACAAAATAATTTTCTTCTAGGTAATTTTTTCAGTAGCTGTTATATAAAATACAGGGCATTCTGAACATAAGGATGGGATTTCAAAATCACAGGCTGTAGCTTAGTGTTTCTCAGCAGGTATAGCTCTATCAAAGGTGAGTGATACCTTTTTTCCTCTGACCTGTACCCAAAACTGAGTTGGGGCAAAAAAGCATTAAGCTCTCCAAAAAATCTTTCTAGAGGCTGAGTCTGAGCTATTTGTTTGAGCTTAGAGAACAGAGTGATGTACAAAGTCCCTGTTCACAGGAGCTAAAATGGGTTGTGTCAGGGGTATTAATTGTCTTGGTCAGAGTTTCAACACTGATTTCATGGGGAGCAGGATTAAGCAGTACAGTCCACACTCTGCTACTTTTAATAGGATCAGCACACGATTTTTCCTTTTTTAATGTAAACTCATTGAGAAGAACATCTAATTCTCAAGGGAGCTCACTGTGGTGACCAGTTGTCACGAATGAGTGGTTTAGAGGCCACTTAAAGAATCACTGTCAAAGGTATTAGCAAAAAGTGATTTTAATAGGAATTCATAAAAATGCGACTTAACAAAGTTTGATGGCAAGGTTCACTCTACCACCTACTACATGGATGAAACATATAAAGGAAAATAGAGTTAGAATCAAGCTAGAATGATTTATACAGAGATGGAAGAAGCAAAAGGGTAAGGGAGTCATGAGGTTCAGCGAAGACCCCCTTGCTTTCTGAACTCCTGATGGAGCTTAGGTGCGGCTGGATCCACTCCTAGTCCCAGACTTGGTCAATGGTTTATGTCTCAGCGATTAGGTGTGTCTAGCAGCAGTCTAAGGTTCATTCACATTTTTAAGGTGGATTACAAGATTTTAGCAACACTTAATCATTGACTAATTTAACATTTACAAAGTGAGTCAATAGAGTTTACCACAATTACAACAGTGACTCAATCACAACAGTGACTTAATTATAGATTGGAGATGGCAATATTTATACTATACTTGCTATCGGATACCTAAACCACGCACACAAACACAAAGATATATAAATGTACAAAGCTATACCTGTTAAAAATTCCCCTCAAGTTCAGTGAAGTATTCACTTCAAATGCCTCGGCATTTCTCAATGGGCAATGTGTTGAGCCTCAAGGAGTGAAGGGTTTTGGCCCAGGTCCCATCGTCAGCTTTCAGCAACGGTCCTCCGAACTTTGCAAACTTGAGAGTTCGCGAGCTCTGAGAGGCGTCCCACTCAGAGGGAGGTGCTGGTCCCAGGCCGCTGCGGTCCAGGAGAGCTCAAAGGGCCTCACTTAGGACCGTTGTTTATAGCGTCACAAGATGATTGGCTTTAGTCATCCGTAAATTTCCATCCTGGCCACAATCTGGAACAGTAACACTGGTACCGTTCCACTCGAGCTACGATACAGGTAGGGAATGTTCCAAGGCTGTCAGGGATGACTAATTATCCCCGCTCTCGTTCCCCACCTCGGCCAGGCAGCAGGAGTTCCTGGTACGGTCAGTGCCACTCCCCACCTTAGCCACGCAAGAGAGCCTGGTACGGGCAAGGGACGCTTCACCACCCAACGCATTACACAAAGGCCAAGGCCTAAGGGGAGTTCCTGAGATGGTAGAGCAGCCCAGGGGAGGGGGAGAAATGCACCACCACACCAGTAATAATCAGTTTTCTTAAGAGAGCAAGACTGACATTTAAAGTCCACATATTCTCAGTTTTTCTTCCTTTGCTGTTTACATATTTTGCTGGTTTCCAGTAACTCAAGAGTGTGTAGAAGCCCATAATGTCAGTCATTGTAGGTACAAGTAAGAAAGTCTACCCTAAAAAAATTATAGTCTTGATCCTGAAAATACTAGGGAATTTATGTAATTGTGCACATATGCACAAACTTGTTTACATCCAGGGTCTACAGGATAAGATGAAATTGTAGAAATAACAGACAAATAGAGGTGATGGTGGTGGCAAGCAGAGAATAAAAGTCAGAGGAAAATGTAGCATACCAGATAGCTGTAAGTATAATTTACAAATGTTATGTCAAGTGCTGTTCAGATGTAGGTTTGGAGAGCCTAAAAATTGTGTGAGTTTTAACTGGAGAACTTCGTGTTTATGTGCCGAGAATAAAACATTTCTCAGAAAAATCTATCTCATTTTTATATGATAAATATATATACACACACAAAAGATATGCATACGTACTTTATATATAAAACAACCTGCCTCATGAAACCACAATGCACAAAGCAAGGTAGGGTAACAGCATTTCTCTCTGTGTAAGTAATAAAGAGTGGCAACATCTCTGATATTTTTTAACAACGTAATTAGCATAAGCCCAAATGCCAGTTGGTGCTCAGCACTCTGCAAGTCGTGGGCCATTGACACCTCTCAGGACTTGTCCTGAGAACAAAACCAAATTTATATTTTAAATGTATTACGGTGAATAATAAGTACCTGCCATATGGAAGCACTACCTTTAGGAATGAGCTGTGATTTATAAAAAGTGCTAGATGATGCTCTAAACATTTAGTAGTCACCTGGAGAATATATTGTAGAACTATTGCACTGTATAAGAGCCTATTTTAAAATCAAAGTTAAACTTAGACCTGTTCAGTAGAAGAGTTAGTTTAGTGCAATCCTTGATCATACTGAATCAGAAATATTTATGTGGAGTTATTCTCCTTTTTATTTAATCCGAGACACATGTTTATGTGGCAGAACAAGGCAGGCTAATATTTAGCTGAACTCCATGCAGCAGAAGACTCTTTCAGGACTCATTCCTTGGTACCACTATCAGTACTATTATGGTACCACTAGATTTTCACCTCCTGGTGCTTTTGAAAATGGAGGTGGAGGAGAAATTCGATAGTGTGTTATTTGTCTTACTAATGAGACACGTTACTTTTTTGCCTATTTTGGGTTCAAGTACAGTTTGGAGAGCAGAACCTGTTCTCAGTTTACTCCTACGACCAGAAAGTGGCAAGCCAAACATGGGTGAAGGTGGGAGGAGGCTTGCATGGGTCTGCTTCCCAGATTCTCAGGGTGATACTACATTCCCATTGAGGAAAGTAGTAATTCCCCAGTGCCAAGAAGATCAGGCACAGATTTTCACTTCAGAAGGTATTTCTTGGAGCTACAATACCTTTCAGGATGACTCCCAGGTTGGAGTAACTCCTACAGCCTCTATTCCTACACTCAATCTAGTTGTTAACGAGACAAGACTACACTGTGCCATATATACCTACAGCATCTTCAGTTCAGCTTAACCTTTCCTTTAATGCCAGATCACTCCTGTAAATATACTAACATAGCAAACACAACAAACACTCCTACTATTCATGCAGCTTGACTATTCTCTGAGTAGTGCATCTAACAGCTTAGCTTGTCAAAACATGCAGTCTGTTCAATCTGACCTACTGTTACATCTTTACTCCTCCCTGCTATTTGTTCCTACCTGTATGCTGTCTCAATCTCAACTGCAGAGTTCCTTGGGGCAGGATATATTCTGCATATACAGTGTTTGGATCCTTGGTCCTATTGCAAGTTAGACAGGAATAGGAGAATCTGTGGTCTTTGGTTAATTATAGTAATTCTGTAAAATCAAGTGAAAATACTGACAGAGGCTGGAAATGTTCTTCATTCTGATTACTGTTTCTTAAACCTCTGCAGAAAACAGCAGTATTAACTGGAAGTTGCTTATAAAAATTTGCCTGGGTACAACTGCATCTTTATCCCATGTGGCTTGCCAGGGAAATGAGAAAGCTGTCTCTGTAAAGTGAGAGGTGCACCACAGCGGTTGGTCCAGAGTGATTCTGAAACAGGAACAGCAGCATATGACAGGTCTCTAGTGCCACTGAATGACATGTCACAGTACATCCTTACCACCAAATGATAGAGACACTTTTGATACTGCTCAATATGCATTGATCAGACTTTGCCAAACGTAGAGTCTGTGATGGTGGCATCAGTTGCAAGTGATATTAAAAAATCGGATACATATAAAATGATTAGATTTCTCACTCTAGAAACATGCTTTTTTCAGAGCAGGAATACTGTAGATGTGTGTGGATAATACCTGCCATAAAGGAAAGGAATATTAAGTTTCTCTCATACAAAAATCTTAATTAACTCCTCCAAAGTGATTGGATCATAATTTGATGGGAAATAACACTCAGAAACGCAAGCTGAGGCAGCATTTGACCTCTTTGCAGGCCATGAGATTGAGAGCTCCTTCTTGAAATCTAAAGGAAAGATTTGGCTTCATTCATGACTCTTTATGTTCAGTTTCTGCAAAATGGTAACGTGCTTATTTATAGAGGCAGGAGTGTAACAGAGTGGTTCAACATTTTAAGAAAATGTACAAGCTCCCGGTCAGATTCACAACAGCAAACTGAAATTTCTTTGTGTTGATTACATAGATCTGGATGTTTTCTGGAATTCACGTGGAGGAACAACTTTGCGTGGAGTTTGCTTGGCAGCAGCTCATAACTCTATGCTGTTGGCCACTACAGCAGACTGTGAGAACATGTGCATGTGGGATTATTGTCTTCCTTCTGTAATACTGTTCTAACAGCCCCGGATCCAGGCACAGATCAGCTTTGTTCCTGTTTGTTTATATGCATTTTTATATGTAACACTCTTATCTTGTGGGTATGTTCTCATATACTTTGCTCTTGCTGGGAAAGGGAAGAGAATTATAGTACAAGTAGGATCTCAGTTATCTTGTATCCTGTGCCACCAGACCTTGAGAAAGGCCATTTGGTATCTTAGCGTAAAATTCTCTTTTCAGTTTTATTGAAGTAAATTAGGTTATGACTGCTGTACCACCTATTGCCTTTATTATGCCTACGTTAATGCAAACAGTCTTAACACATTTCACTTTCCATTTTTATGCCGCTACCTAACCTGTACAACACCAATCACAGTTGATTAAGTGCTCCAAGCCTATCCTTTGCAGTTCACTCACTGATTTGCACATCGCCAAATCTCCTCTAGACTGGCATACATACTACGGCAGAGCACTGGAGGGTACAGCTGCACGCTTCTAGTAGGGTCATAGCCATTGCTGAAAGATTAAGCTTATGTTAGACACTACATTGGTCAACTGAACCCTTCCTTAGGGGGTCAACCCTTCCTGTTGACCAGGCTATGAGTCAGTATATAGGTGTCTGGTGCCAGAGATCCCTCAGACTGGGCCAGCTACTCAGTGCCTGACTGCGGGAGAGAGAGCTCGGAGCTTGGAGGCCCCGAGGGTAGTGGGTACATCTCAGACGTCACTGGATACCTGTGCGTAGAAAACTGAATACAGATCTCCATTGAGGCGTATCTCCTCTGATGCACACCTATACACTAAAGTATTTTTATATACCTGATATTTCTTTTAAAATGTTCTCCTGTCTCCACTTTTTTTTTTTAATTAGTTTGTTTTGGGGTTGTAGAGTATGATTTTCTTTAAAATAGTACAAGCTGTGATTTATTGCCAGGTGCTCTTTCCTTTATTTCTTGATTGCCCAAATGTGTGCACATGAATACTTGATTCATTTATGCTACTGTATCTCCAACTGAAGTCTCTTTGTGGTTTGGAAAAAAAAGAAATCTCATAAATGCCAGAAATTACAAACCAAAAACTATTTCCAATTGGAAATTTTGAAACAAAAATGTTTGCTATTATTTTGGGAAATAGAAGGAGAAATATAGCAGGGATGAACTGAGACATATCAACAAGCTGTAGATCAATAATACTGGCTCAGAACAATGGTTCCCATTGCCCCGAGTTACCTGGTTTTCCCTGTCTTAAATCACTTGCCTTAGGAAAATCGCTTATTAAGAATGCAAACATCTGCAGGTTTCTGCATTCAGGACATTTAAGAATATAATACAGAAGATGCTCAGATAACCGGAAGATTAATCTCATGCTGTCGATGTAAGTTATGCTGAGTCTTATTTAGTGAAATATATGTGAAAAGCATTAAGTTAATAAAAACCTGTGGTCACGTGGAAATATTATGTATTTTTCTTTCCAGTATCTTTTCCCCCTCAAAAAATGTAAAATCCTCTTTACCCCAAAGCATCCTTGTCTCATTTCTGGTATGAAATTCAATTTACAATATCAACACTAAAGGAAAATAGTTAACATGTGCCTTGTGATAGCAGCAAAAAGTATTATCATTGTTTCTGGGCATGAATATATACGATGAAATTGATTCCTTCATCGAAGACTTTTCATTGTAGGTTTAAACTAATGATAACAGGTGGATTCAAACAGATGGGAAGAATACGAGTTATTAGTATTGGAACAGTACGCTAGAGAAAATGTGTTGTTGTTTAAGCACTGTCTAATTAACAACTCATTTAAATAGTCTTGGTGCATATGTTTCAAACTTAATAATATCCTGCAAAAGCCAGAAAACCTATGGATAAGGTTTACAGGTAGAGGAAAGATCCTGCCCAATGTAGACTTTGGAGCAGGCCTTTGGAAAGCAGTTTGGTGATATATTTCCCTTGAGAAAGTAGGAATAAAAACCTCTTTAAGAAAATTAAATGCTACTTCATGCATATAGACTCCTGTTCTACAGGAAACCTGTAATGACAATTCTTCCTTGTATACCTGACAATTCCCATCAGTGTGTACCCAAATTAGATGTTATTTATTTTTAATTCCAGCCTAGTAGTATTTCAATGTACTTAGCTTCATCTCAGCTACTTAGGCATCTAAAGATCTTAAATTAGGAGCCTGGTCACCGAAGACAACATGCATCTCCATAGCTTTCCCTTTTTCTCACATTTCTGGAAATTTTTAGGAAGATTTTAAAGTGACTTTTTACTCAGGAGGAAATTTAAACAACACCGTGTGCTAAAAGATCCAATCATAAATGAAACTAGTCATGAGGATTAAAGCAAGCAGAAGGGGAGCAAGGGATTACAAGGGAATTTTCCCAGGTGCAATGGCTCGCTCTTCCCTGTTGTATAAATTCGCTACAGCACATCACTGCTAAGTATCACCCATGAGTGAAATCAGTTGATATCCCCCCAAAATAAGCTTATGTCACATAGGCTCGAACTAATGTTACAGTTAGCTGAATAGAAAAGATGACTTCTTAATAATGACTTTTGCAAACTGCTGCTCTTTACTCAGTGAAAATAAAAGCAGCCCAACATGAATACAGGCTACAAGATCACATGGTCCTACCTTTAATCAGTCTCATGTATCACCCCCAGGACTATAAATACAATGACACACTTATTCCTTGCATATTCCTGATGGTACCCACAAGGCGAACCTAAATGAGATGCTATTTGTTCTTCATTCCCATTGCATTTAATGTAATACTTAAGTGCACTTAGATGTTAGTTCATCTACTTTAGTACCTTAAATTAGGTGTGGCCATTCTGGATAATACCAGATTCATCCCAAGTAGTATCTAACTCCTTCATAAAACTTGAGAGGAGCTTTAAGGGGAAAACAGGAACTGAAGTGTCCTTCTGCAGACATCTCAAGCTTTGTCTTGGAAGGATCAGACCTTAACACAATGAAGAAATACTAGCTCAGGTAGAAAATCTTACATAAACTGGGACATAAACCACAGCAAACTCATTTTAGGAGTGTCGGATTTTCCCTAGGCAATTTTGTATTCGTATATTTGTACACACGTACGTTCTCCTCTTACTAATTGCTGTTGACAAATAGTTCTGGCTCTGTTGTAGGAAAGAGCTTTTGTCAGCAGGCTGAAGGGCAGAGATTTTACTGAGAGGCAGAACATGAGCTAATGTTCCCCCAAAGAGCAATGATGATGCTATGTGGCAATGCTACTTGTATTGATGGCAGCATTACCTCGTTATGATGGAAGTATTTGTACAAGAAATTGATAACAAATGTTCCTGAATGATTGGGCAATGCTACCAGCCGAACAGGATGCTAAAGCAACATCACTCCTGTGAAATGTAGTCATTCCAATAATTCTAGCAGAACCCTTATTTACTTGATTTCTCAAGGACAAGATTAATTGTTGCTGGAGAAAATCTTGATTGCATTGCTTAAAGTTAAGTTGGTCTATTACAGCTGAATTTAAATGCATGTTTTTAGTTGGTTAAATGCAGCCTCTTAGTTGCAGCAGAAACTGTAATTGACAGATTGATCTAGATTATTTTGTAGTGTGTTCTCCAAAATTGTACAGCCATTTCTCTAAACAAAATTACAAAGAAATACGTATAGTTTTTCAGCTTAAAAGTACATTTCTATTGTAAGCTGTCTGATGAGACAGGAAAATGTAGACAATAATCTATAAAAGTAATTTCTTAAAATTTACTCTGTTTTACTGCACACAGTCCTTCACATCTGCCCCTCATCCCTTGCTGATTTCATCTATAGAATGAAAGAATGTTATTTACTCCCAGGCTTCTGAAGATTTGAAGATAAACAGTTCTATGGAAGACTTACTCTCTAGTATTATCTACTTTAATGGGTAATGAAAGAAGCTGTGTCACAGGACAGCCCAGAGCAATAGGTTTAGCTTACTCAAACACAGTGCTTCTTTCTGAGGTGTGTGATGAAAATTTCATTTCTCCTTTCATAGATGAGGAAAGATCACATTGTCAGCATATCTTACACATCAACACAAAGCAAAAAATCAAATCAGCACAAAAATAAACAGTGCATTTCCCTGTCTGCTTCACTTGCAGCCCTTTCAAGTTGTCTCCCGGCATTAAAGACAGTTGAAAGCCAGGGAAAGTTTTCTACTGTTCTCCTACTGATTGACCTTAGGCTGGAAACTGGTCTATACAGAACTGTGTCTTTCCTTCTGGCACTCCTGTGGATGTTGGATCAGTTAGGTTCTGTCTCTTTGGGCTAATTACTAATATGGTCCCCCTCAAAAAAAAAAAAAAAAAAAAAAAAAAATCCTGATGAACTTATCTTACTTAATGGGAAAAGTCATACCTATCCCCTTACAGTCCCAGAAGAAGATGCCTTGCAATTCTCTCCATTCTTCTGTTGGCTGATTTCTTCAACAATGAACTCTGGGAGATGATTTGAGACAGGATGGATGCCCAACCCATTTAGAATACTGGCAAATTCCTCATGTCTTAGCAAGGCATAAATAGATTAAGAATAGACGTTCTTTATCTTTACCACATTCCCTCCACACACATGCACTACGTAAGACATCTAATTCTATAGATACAAAAGGGGACCACCCCTTGGGGAGAGTTTTGGCTCTTAAAGTTGAATATATTTAGGCTACCA
Organism: Pelecanoides urinatrix; assembly: GCA_013400755.1. NCBI lineage: Eukaryota > Metazoa > Chordata > Aves > Procellariiformes > Procellariidae > Pelecanoides > Pelecanoides urinatrix. The sequence goes on from VZTQ01011627.1 coordinate 73,788, forward strand.
TATTATGTTCATCACAAAGATCCTTTTTCACAAATACCTGTGAAATTACCATAGGCACTTACACAAAGCTCTGAGAGTCTGAGTCCTTACTATATTTACCCTGAAGCCTTAAATTAAGAGAGGACAATGTAAGCAAGGAGATGTCTCAGTGGTTGAAAGGAAATTGTAAGTTCAAGGAAAGCCCTGGAAAGTTACCTCTGAAGTACAGAGCAGAGAGTTTGTGAAATAGATCCAACTAAGATACACTTATTGAAAAAACTGCACATAGAAATTTTTATTGATGGTTTCTGTCTGGTTCCTTGAGAATATCAGCCCTTCCCTGGGCTGAGCAGGAGATAGCTGTACAGGGAAATTCAGGCACAGAGAGGCATAGTTAGCTGAACAGATGAGAAACGCAAAAGCAGGCAGCAATTTAGTTAAAAGGGAGCTCCTGATCAATGATGTGCTGGAGAATGCACGAAATGGAGTCTCAATGGCTTCATACCAGTGAATTCAAGGTGAGGGAAGTGGGTTTTGCAACTTGTACTAAGGTTAGAGAGATTGAAGTTAGCTCTAAGGAATATAGACACCAACTAAGAAGCTGTTAAAAGAAGCAGAAGGGATGAGAATGTGGTTATTATTTTTATGGACAAATGAACTAAACAGGGCTGGTCCTGGCTCTGGAATCCTGGTGCTGATTCTCTCCAGTTACTCCAATGGTCCCTTGGATGGCACTGGGCTATGTCAAATAGACCTTTTCCAAATAATCCTCAGAAAAAGGATTTGGGAGTTAGCAAGGGCCAAACTTTTCAAATAGGCATCTTTCCTACGGTCCCTCTGTTCGAAGTGGGGGGTGAGAGGGTTAAATGCCATGGCTGCTCCATCCAAGAGGGGCTTTGCGGCAGAGACCGGCCCCAGGCACACTGGCTGAGCTGTGGCTCAGCTGATATTTCCTCCACGCTTGGGAGCGTGCAGAAGAGCCTGACAGCTGGTATCAGCTCGACAGATTGCTGTCTACAAGCTCTGGTCATTCTCCCAACTCAGATGTTTCACACAGCCGTTAAGGCCAGAATGGCTATTTGCAATGTTTCTATATGCACTTGCTCAGAGAATTCCAGCTGGGAGGGTACAGGTAGTCCTGTATTTGTGGTTCCTAAAGAAAATCTGCCTTTCAGTTTGCATACATCATCTGAAATGTTTAAATACTTTCTTCACTTTGCAAGGGTGTATGGCAGCCTCTAAGGGCAGTTTTGGGATGTTGGTCCTAGAGATAAATGTGTGTTTAATAGGCTTCAGCAGAGCTTTCCAAATTTTCCTTTTCTCTCCATTTCACCTGTTTCTTCCCTTTCTTCTTAACACTGCCTGTAAAGACTTTGTGAAACTCTTAGAGCTAACTCTGAAAGGAGCACGGAATGAAATATCATAGTACCTCTTTGCTCATGCAGAGGATGGCCTCCTCTGTGCTGCAGAATTTGCTTTGTGCTGTTCAGATGCTTGAAGTCCAAAAAAAGAGACACCATAAAAAAGCTACCAAGACTAGAAGAAACCCCACAGAAGTACTCAAGTTTTATAAAAGAGATACTGAAACGTTTCTCCCTCAACATTTTTATTATTATACAGTTTATCTCCCCCTTTTCCTGAAAGCCTTCCTAGAGTCCTTTGGAAAAAATGAGTCACTCTTTCACAAGCATCAACTTTCAGATACTTTTAAAATAACGTGTCTTTTTTTTTTTTTTTAAACTGGGAACTTGTTCAAATAAATGTTTTCTCCTTGAAGGATTTTAAATACTTAATAATCCCAAGATGTTTTTAAATAGTAGGTCTGTCTTTTTTTTTTTTTTTAATACATTCACCTTTCTCAAGGATTATAAAAAATATCCATTGATGGTGTATTGAGGTGGAAAAGCCATCACAGCTAGAAAGAGGCACCTCAATGGAGAAGAGAAAGACACTAAGATTTTTTCCCCTTTAATAATTTCCTGTAGACAGTCTGATCATTCTGTGAAGCTGCTGTTTGACATCGAGGAATAGGGAAACACTGAGTGATGAACCAATTACTATTACAACAAAAATGCTGGAGTCTGATATTTAAATATCCTCACCCTGCATCTTGCTTAGCGTAAAGGTGTCACAGAGCATCTCAGAGCAGCACTTGTGGATTCCTCCCGGATGGCTGTATTTTTACCAGTGCCAGGCATTCTGGTTTACCTGTGTTTATGGTTAAATATGAAGAGGTTTATTATGTGCTTTAACTCCAGAAATGCCTGTCCTCACTTCTCCCTGCTCCAGTTCAGCTTTGCTTTCTGTGGCATCCTTTGCTGATTACTCTGGGGTACTTTGGACGGAGCACAGGACAGATCTGAGAACCACAAACCGCGTATTGTGTCAGTGCAGCGTTGCAGCTGGGGTAGTTATGAAAGCGATATTGAGCAACATAGTTTGAGAGGTCCACAAAATAATTTAATGTACCTTGCAGACATCTCCAGAGGATGCTGGTGTCAAATATGACAACTCCTGCATTCCTTTGCTTCCCCTCCTTTCAAGCTAAACCATCCTTCACACTGTATGATTTCAATGCACTTCTAGCTTGAAACTCTTCATCATTTCTGCACACACTGGAAGGTTCAACAGCTGCCTAAAAATGTAAAAACTTTTACTTATTCCATCTTTAAACTTGCATAATACTCAGAATTCCTCTGACGTCCTTCCTTTCATGTGGAATTTGAAATGTTTTGGGAAAAAGGAAAGGACAGAGGAAGGGAAGAGAGGGAGGGAGCAAGGGAGGGAAGGAGGAGGAAGGAAGGAAGGAAAAGGAAGGAAGGAAGGGGGAAGAGAGAGAGAGAAAGGGGAAAGAGAACAAGAACGAGAATGAAAGTGAGAAAGAGAGAAAGGCAAAGGCAAAGGCAAAGGCAAAGGCAAAGGCAAAGGCAAAGGCAAAGGCAAAGGGAAGATGGCTCTTAAATCTTTGTTGTAACAACCCAAATTCAGCCCCCAAGACATCTTTTATAGCAGAAAAGCTCCTAGATTGTTCTCATGGTCTTCACAGGATCAGTCCTCTGTTAATGATGGTCTGCCAAAAAGCTTTGTTTATCCCAGCTGCATTCTGCTGGATCCAGTCCACATGTGGTAGTGTTGGCAAAAATAAATGTGTCTATCTCTTGTCAGAATGGCCAATATGTATTCATATAGTTTCTGGGGAACATATTCTGAGATTTATAAGCCAGTTTTACATAGCTGAGAGATACAGTTAACTAAGCTGCAATATGTCTAGACTTAACACTTGAGCCTGGAAAACATTCCTGAATTGCAGAATTGTTTTGACCATTGAATTATATGGGTTAGAGCTAGTCAAGTTTTTGAAAATATAAAATTATACTGAATATTCTGAAAGTACAGATTTTCATACCAGACTTCTTCTGCTTCATTCTTACAGTTTGGCAATAGTATAAGAACAATCTTTCTTTCAAGACAATGAATTGTTTATCCAGTGCCTAACAGAGTCCAGATAAGCAAATGTATACAAGACTGGAATATTTATGCCTATATTGAACTTTCCAGTGTATCTAGTGTAAAATTTGGAAAAGATTTGTACCATTTTCTATTTCTTGCAAATGGTTGGAATGAATCTTGTTTTGTATGGATTAGGTCACTTATTGATGTAAATAAAAAGATTAAATACAGGAACAGAATTTGCAATTAAATGACCATCATGCCCAGGTTCATTAAACCAGTGCATAGGAGAGCAGAACTAGTTATAGAAGTACAATAGAGAAAAGGCAAATATACTCCACATCAGATATGTAATTAAACACATGCTTAACTTTGTCCTTCAATGTGGTGATGAATAGGGCCCTTCATGAGGGGCTGTAAAGCTTCATAGAGGACAAGTTTGGCTTAGCATAGCTGACAAGGGGAAAACTTACTGATAAATTTATATCACACAAATAATCACCACAATCTGAGAGAAGACAAGAGGAAAGAAAAGTTGGAGACAACAGACATGTCTGTATGCTCTGTCAGAGGGAGGGAAGGGGATAAAAATACCACAATCCATGCAATGAAGAGACAAGTTAGACGATAGTTCCTTAACATCTCTGTCAGCACTAGTTATCAAATAGGGACAAAAGGAAAGAAGAGGCTAAAAGGGCAATTGATGAGTCTTTAGGGACTGTAAATTAAGGAAACAACCATGACTTTTGTCTAGGTAATTCTGAGGAAACTATCTGAAATGCAGAGATGAAATCGATTGATTTGCCCAATAGGAAACTAGCTAAAACAGAAATAGCAACAGCATTAGTCAGTGGTAACTTTATTGCTTCACAACAGCACTGCAGAGGTAGTATTCCCTGATTTTACATGAAAGAAATTGAAGTAGACAATATCTACTAATTCAACTGCTAACACGTTCCCACTGCCCTTCATAAGAGCTGGATTAGTCCTAAGTGCCAAAAGTGTCCAGTTCTGAGATTTTGGCCTGAAGACTCAAAATAGCAATTAATTCCTTGATCCATACTGCATGTTAATGAGCAGAACTATAATTTTCTAGTTTGAGAATTATTTCCACATTAATAGGCTGTCCCATCCTGTTCATGTTTAGTACGCCAATGACAAAGGTATCTCTTATTTGCTTTCATGAATTACGGGTATATTTCTAAATAGTTTAAAAGGTGATGACAGACACCTAAACTCACCAATTCTGTTGAAAATGGTTCAACGACATTGAAATCCTTGGATCAAGTTCATCCACTACTTCAGGCCACAGAACGTGTTGATGGAAGAGTGTCTGTACTTGCAGATATGTGTGTTCAAAGACTGCATTTTTGAGGAGGTTGTATTTAATATTCAGTGGATATATTTCACAGTCACCTTCATATACGATAATTTGTTAACTCATTTTTTGTTGAACTGGGTAAGAAATTTCTTACCTAGTCTTGCTTTAATGAGTAGGTAAAGCCTCGGCTATAAATTGCAAGCTGCATTCAAGTTAGCTTTTAAAATATTTTTTGAGATAAAATTGGTATTATTTATGTGCTTCACTTAACATAAATAATGTATCAGTTTAGCTTAAGCTAAATAATTCAAATCAAATGTTGATAAACTTTAAAAGCCTTTTTATATGGAGATTCAGAAAGAATCATACCTCCTTTGAGACATACTGAATGTGCTAACTGTGAATCTTTTAACATTTTTTAAAAGCCTTTTGTTGATATTATACATGTTTTTTTTCTTTCTGTTGGGGGAAAAAATTGCTTTTGTTGCTGCATGACAGATGGCAACCAAAAAAGACATCATATTAGATATGTTTGAAACAGATCATATGAATTTAAATTTTATATACAGATGTTTCACAACAAGCAGATTTTTCCAGAAAAATGTGGGGAGCAGACAGAACAAAGTATTTGAGTTTTGCGCATGCACATGCACACATTTATATTTTTATATATACATAAATAGGTATGTTATGATGCATTAGATTTTCCAATAGAGCAGCAATAGTAGATTATAAAACACTGTAGTCAGAAAACAAAAACTCTTCAGTACATGTTTTGAAGTCTGTTTTATGCACACAGAAGAGCAAGAGGACAGGAAGAATACATTTAATAGAGAACACTATTGATTTAGAACTTGAGTTTTACTTTTTTTTCATCAGGATGCATAGGGCTCACACCAGTGTGTCTGAAAGTAAAATGAAGCTTGAAATATAGCTGGTGTATTTTTCCAGCTAGAGACCTTCCTAGAGGGAAAAAAAGAAAAGCTAATAAATAGGAAATACATCAGACAAAACTCCAAAATTTTTGACGGAGCCAATATTGCCACAGAATTAAGAAGACCTCTTGGTTTAACTTTCTCCATATTCCAAGCTCTTATAACATGTGATTCTTGATCCTTTTGGAATAGGTCTTCTACAGCAATAATTCAATGTCCAAAATCAGTAATGAACCAAATAGCCTTTGAACCCAGTTTAAACTTTTGTTTTGTTTTGTTTTGTTTTGTTTTCTCTTTTTTTCTTTTGGCTTATTTTTTACCTGAATCAGTTCCTCCAACACGGTCTTTCATGAGGCAAACACAAGCTCTTCTGCACAAAAGAGAAAACAGCATGTGGAATGGAAGGAACAACTAGGAATAGGGAGAAGATGGGCCTCTGCCTTCAGTAGCCATGGCCATAGCACGTTCATGGAACTAAACTGGAGCAGCTCCAATCTCAGGCTGAATTAGGGGCCCAAACACCAAAAAGCAAAGAAATGTGAAGGAACAGAGTGTCAGTGTGCAGAATGCACTGCAACTTTTTCAAGTTGGACTATGACGTTATTCAACAATGAGATTTGTTTTCAGTAGAACTTCTAAGGTAGAGGCAGAAATGATGAGTCCTAGCCAGTAACTCTAGTACAACTATTGCTGCAGTATAATATGAAATTATATAAATAATATGCGAAGAAAAGTCTACTCTAAATTCTCTGTGGCCTGCAAGTACCACTGCCAGCAGTTTGGAACAAAACTTTTCACACTTGTAGTTGCTACGTCTTGAATTTCTTAGATTATGCACAGAATCAGGAAAAAATCTGAAACCTGAAATGTTAGATGTTTCCATGAAACAAAGGTTCTTTCACATTTGATCACTTTTTTACGGTTTAAGTGTTGGCACCATAACAATCGTGCAAGTGTGACATGTCTTGAGCAACAGGAAACTGATATTGATAAGAAAATATTCCAGATAGACCAAATTAATAGAAGAAAATATTAAAAGAAACTATTTTTTTCCTCTAAATTACAACCTTCCAAAAGATGAAAAAAAGTATAATGCTGTCTGCCATAGGTCTAATGATATTTTCAGGATTGCTTCACATCTTTTTAATATCAACAGATACAAAAGGACATGTAATTAACATCTTTCCTTTCTCTTTTGAATGAAACCAGAAGCATCCTGACATGCTTCGGGAACACAAAACCAAATGATCTGTTTAGACTTGTTTGGGTTCGGCAAGGCATATTTTGAAGCTCAGCTTCTAATTAATGTGACAGTTGCATATCACACTTCAAGGCAGTGTCCCACTGGGTTTCAGTTCTCTGTGGATCATGGATAAAGAAAAAAAAAAGGTTGATATTCAGATGTTGAAAAGTGTTATATATTCTTTCATTACAACTGACTTATATCTATCTACACCTGCTGAGGTTTTCATATAATTTAAATCAGAGTTCATTAAACTATCAGGAACATAGACAATGAAAGTTACATGGCCTTACAACATAATTAGATAAAGATGTAAAGATGGTTACACTGTGTCAAAACAAATAGTTAAGTCTACAGTTATGTTGTCATTATTGTCCATCAAGCAATATAGGTGGACAGAGCCCCAGAACATTCCTCCCCTTCTGGACACACTGATTTACTACCAGACAACACAAAATAAAAAAGCATATGTCACAGGTAGTATTGCTGGCCAAATCTCCAGTCTTAAAGGAGGATTTCTGTAATTTTTAGCATGGTTCTCCAGTCTTCACTTCCCATCTTGAGCAACCTGCTTTATTTGTCCCTGCTTTAATCAGAGGTTTTGGACTAGATGATCTCTGGAGGTTCCTGTCAACCTCAACTATTCTGTGATACCATGGTCTTCTGCTCAATGCTACTTTTAGTGTATTCTTACTTCCAAATTACAATAGCACTAACAGCCAGCTGACTCAATATAAATGTCTTTATCATGGAGGAGCCCAGTAAAATTAAGTAAAACCCCTCAGTTTTAAAAAAAAAAAAATATTTAAAGAGATAATTTGTAGCTCTGAAATCTTCTCTCTTGTTAGTCACATTATCACTCATGGTCTGGTTTTACATTAGATGGTTCCTACTTGTTTACAGTATCTCAGCTACCATAATTAGCAGTACTGGTATATTCTGCAGTCTCTTTGCATTGACATTACATTGCTATTGTATGAAGTGGCAATAAATAAAGAGGAAAAGCCTTTGGCATACAATCCTACCTTTTAATTTCAAGCTCCCTTCCTGAAACAGAGGTTGTATATATGTTTAAAAAGAACAAGCCAGTGTCATTCCTGCAACTTCATCATTTTTCATGCAAAGAGTTGATTGCCATCTTGGAGATACCTGGAAAGTTCAGCTTATGGACCACAGAAGTCCATAAAGGATATCGCAGCCCTACAGTGTGAGACAAGGAGCCATTCATTAATTTTGTAATTCAGAAAGTTAAACGTGCAGTCGCCATTCATAATTAAGTGAGAACTGGATACCTCTCTCTTATGATCTGCTTTAAAACCCTTAAACTTCAAGTGGACTTAGGCAACTGACATTAAGCATTCATGCCCTTTGGTTATAATGTGCTGGATTACTGAGATTCTCAAACCATTGATTTTAAATTATATTAAAAAAAACCCAAAAAATCCCCCAAACTCACAAACATCAGAAACTATAGGCAGATGCACTGGAAACACTATTTAGTGATGCTGATATCTAAGGGCTTCCACTATGACCTAGAGAGGTCATTTCTATTTCAGACTAATATATTAACTGAATAAGACTATCAAGCTGTGGATATCTACTTTCTGGGTGTAAGACCAGTATCTTCTTTGTACTAAACCTGGTAAAGAACCTGTGATTCAAAAATTTTCAGCTCAATTTTTTATGCGATCTGATCAGTTTTGATGGGATGGGTGTGAGGGCGGTGCGGGGCCATCCTGGGGTGGTGGCAGTCGGGGGAGCGCTTGGCCCTGGGGCCCAGTGGGCAGATGCCCTGTGTTGTCCTTTCTTGCTGTGGCTCAGGGGTGTGAGTAAATCTGCTGGCCAGAGCAGCAGGACACCTACACTGACAGAGTCATGAAGCACTGATGAAACCATAAAGGCAGGAACAGGCATGACCTTGTCCCCCTTTCTTTGGGAAGTACAATGTAAAAGGAATTGTTCCTGGCACAGGAGAGACAACCCATACTGGCAGTGACTAGGGTATTGCTTTGGCCCCTTCTCAACAAACGTGATACCCTCAAAGCATCGCAAGTTTATAGAGATGTGTAGTCCTCCTTTGCCAGGCAGTAGGGCTCGACAGGGAGCCCACGGGGAGCCGTGATGTAATCCTTTCCAAAACCCGTGTAGCAGCATCCCTCCCTGTCCCTTGCTAACAATCCAGGTTTCCAGGCAAAACACCCTCCCTCGGGCAGAGCCACTGAGCCAGCGGGACTGCACTGCGTCCAGGGCTCGGCCCCTCGTTCTGCAAAACACCGTGCTGAGCCATCCTGGACTGCTTTGCTCTCTGGTAGGCAGTGCAGGGGAAAAAATGTGAAGGCACCAGGCTAGATCTCTTCTGTGCAGGATCTAGACTGTTTTTTGGGGTTTCTTTTGGTTCTTTTTTGTTTGTGTTTTTGTTTTGTTTGTGTTTTTGTTTTGTTTTGTTTTGTTTTGTTTTGTTTTGTTTTGTTTTGTTTTGTTTTGTTTTGTTTTGTTTTGTTTTGTTTTGTTTTGTTTTGTTTTAATTCAGGGGGGTTTCATTGTTTGGTTTGGGGTTTTTTTCTCAATTATCTCAGGTGAAATATAAGCTTTTTAAGAAGTGCCAATATCTTAGTCTCTAAAGCTACTTAGAACAAATCTTTGCTATGTATTTGGGATTCAGACAATGGCAACCAGCATTGGGATTACGAGGACGTCTACTTAGCCTTGCAAAAACAGAACTTCAACAAGTGCAAAATGAAAACCGTAGACATTGGAGGGGTGTTTTTCTCCTGACTTACATGTTCACCCAAAGGTAGGTACATGCTTCCTGTCTGGGACCATCTCTGTGCACCATGGAAATGTTTCCTACACTCAGAGCAGAGTTTTGAAAGATGGACAGCACAGTCTGCTACACACCTGGTCTTCTTCTCGCCCTGCTTCAGTTTTGTCATTTGCCCATCCCTAAGAGCTCTGTTTCCAGCTTGCTCCTTTTCTTGCCAGGTTGGCCTTTGTTCCCTTCTTCACAGCTTGGTTTTCTCTTTCTGTTTGTTTGTTCTTCCTTTTCCTTTGAAGAGCCTGGAAACCTTCCCATTCAATAGTGCTGTAAGAAAGGTAAAGCCATGATGAACTTAAATCAATTCTTCTTTTAATCAAAGCTAACTCATTTTATCTTCTTTCCCTGGCCAAGCTCTTCAGTTGTTCACTTTCTGGAGTGACTGGAGGCACCTACAATGGAAATGTAGAAGTTAACAGGTGGCAAGGACCTACCTGGAGCAGGAAGCAATGGTTTGCCCGATTGCTACCTTAGCTCTTAAAGACAGATCCCTTGGATAGGTTTGCTCAGCTCAGCTGAGCCAATCCTGATGGGATGATTGCACAAAGTGCGATGGCCAACCTGCACCAGCCTTACTCTGCACTTTTGCGGAGATGGAGGCTGGTGGATGACCTTGCTTATCCATGCAGCAGCAGTCTCAACTTCTGAGGTGGGAAGCTTTTGTTGTCATGGTGTTTGTGGACCTGACATACCTCTGCTGTTTCTGCTTCTGATAAGTACATCATACCTTCCCAGGCACCTGCATCAGGACTTCCAGGGGGACCATGTGCTCAGAAGGTTTGGCCCCACACAGATGGCCAGGTTGCTGTCAGTCATCCTGGTGTTGTCACCATTTTTGCTGACATTGAGGAGCAGGGACAGCAAGCACTTGAGCAGCAGGAGGTTGGTGTCGGGCAACTTGTTGACCACCCTGAGGGAACAGGAACAAAATGTTAATAAAATAGTTGTCAACACAGGTCGCCCAGGCTGATCTCATCCAAGCCCACCTGAGGGAAGGCTGGTCTTCTGCAGGGCTTACCCAAGGATTGTGTTGACCCAGAGCTCCTTCACTGCCTGAGAGCTGCAGAAAGAGAGGAGAAACAGCCTGAGTCCCCACTGCTCCCCAGCCTGCAGGCAGACACAGGTGCTGGCACAGCCCTGCCCCGTGGGGACGGCCACAGAGGCAGGACAAAGCCCCAGAGGTGCTGCCCAGCCCTGCTGTGGGACGTGGCACCGAGACTCACCAGAAAGTGACAATGTAGGGGCCACAGAGCCAGACGAGGACAAGAGAGTTGGTGTGCTTGCCTTCTTCCTCTCCATCCCCGGCTGCCCTCTTCCTGCCACTCACCACCTGCAGCTGGCCCAGGGCCAGGCAGAGCTGCGGGCACAGGGCAGTGCCAGGGACTCACCTCGAGGTGGCCAAGCCCAGTGGTTCCCCTCTACTGTATGCCTGCCATGAGCGCGGACATGAATGTATCCAGCACCAGGATCCCAGGGGCCACAGGCTGCTCCTTGGATGTCCCTGCCCTGGTGCCAGTGCCAGACCTTGGAAGGAAAGGCAGCTGGAGTCTGCGAGTCTTACTTGAGCTTGGTGAAGACCAAGGCATTGCAGAAGAGGAGGAGGTCCCTCTTCCTCGTCACCCTGCCCTGGGTCACACAAACATGCTCGTGGAGCAGCAGCTCAAGGAGATGTTAGGACAGGTGTGCACTACTGCACAGTGTCAAGGTTGTCCCCACAGAACAGACAACATCGGGCATGAGAAAGGCGACTGCTGTGGGGCCTTGTTGTGCTGGTGTGTCCCTGAGCCATGGTGGGAGTCCACTTGGAACCATGGCAGCAGTTCACCTGGCCCATCCCACTGAGGCCTCTCCGTGGGGCCATTGCCAGGCCAGCACCGGGTCAACAGATCATCCCATTCTGACCCCAGCAGCCACACTGGGGGAGGCACTGGGAGGCTTTCTCCAGTATGAGCTGGTCAATTTGGTGTCCACCAGGACCCCCAGGGCCTTTTCTGCCAAGCTGCTTTTTAGCAGCTTTGCCAAGCTGCTTTTGATCATGAGTATGTGTGGATGTTTCCATGGATGCTTCATGCCCATACCAGTGCCATCCTCAGTCGGTCCCACCTTTTTTGTGCAGGTCTCCCTGTGCCACTGCCATGAGGGTTAGAAGGGCATGTTTCCTCCAGCCAAACCAGTGGTCCAAGTGGAAAGGCTCTCTCTTGTTACGGGACAGAGAAAAAGGGGATGAACATTGGTGACAGAGTACAGAGCTGGAGCTTCTGCAGAACTCCATCTTTATCTTTTTTTCTGAACTCCAACTTTTTAACACCAACTTTGTTCTTCTTTGACAATTCTTAGCACCTTTAGCCTGAAGTTGAATGAGAAACTGAAGGCTCTGCAGCTCATTAGCTATGACAGCATTCTTACAGCTCAGGACTGATGTGTATCTTCTCCCTTTCTGCTTAACTTTTGCAGAAAGATGACACAGGGCTGTAGCCCATTGCTAAATTTTCCTTATCAGAAAGCAAAAGTGGATACTACTTTAATCTTAGTCACCTGAGAGTTTGGTGTCCAGCCTACATTCTCCATTTTTTCCCCTCTATAGCTAGTGGAGAGAGTTAGGCAACTTCAGAAAGTGCTTTATCATCAGATAAGTAAGTTGGAAGAATAACTTTTTAAAAAATACCTTTCCCCTTCTCCATTGACAATGAAATCCTAGACAACAAGTCTAGATTCTGGACAGTGAACCTTGAGTTAAATAAGTAAAGTTTACCCAGTGAGTTGGGGATTCAATTCACCTAACTTTCTAAATCTGTATTACATACATCGGGCTATTAATCCTGGACTGTCTTCCGATTCAGTGGAGGAAAAACTAGAAAATTTATGTAGAAGCCATCTCATCTTAAAGTAGACAACCAAGATAACTCAAATGAGTCATTCCTATTTCATGCCAGTGGTTCAAATTAAGGTAAATAACTCAAATGCAAATATCTATAGTGTAGATTACTAAAGATAGAGAAGGTGAGTCCAATCCCAAAGTTTCACCAGATGAATCTAACTCTGATGTTACAGAGCAAGGATTCTTCGTAATTTTTGTAGATAAACCTGGCACAAGCTATGCTTCGATTTTTTGAAGAACTATTGATTGCTAAACTGCTGTTTTCATTAGGAAAATAAAAAACCCTCTTACATAAAATAAAAACCACTGGTTTTTATTTCTCTGTTTGAGTTTGTGGCTTTTTCATATCTATAGTGGCTGCCTTGTTTTGTTTTCTTTGATCAATCTAAATAAACACTTACAGACTTTCCAATTTATTTCTTTTTTTCTCCCCTCAATACTTACAGCAAAACAGAACTCTTACAACTCAACAGCATCCTTGTACTCCAAGAACACAATGAGTGGGATACAGTGGGAGCTGTGTATGACACTAGAGTTGATCCCGTGGTGATAAGACCAATATCAATCCCCAGTTGTGATCCATCTGAATGAGTTTTGAATAAAGAGCATGTTAAGAGAGCAAGCTTTTATTTACGCATTTATCTTGCTAATCAAGGAAAAGGGAATTAGGGGGAAGAAAAGCACATGAGAGTGTAATGGGAACAGTGATGAAATATTATGTTTGTTTGTTTATTTGTTTTTGTTTTTATCTGGTGCAACGTAGTAATGATTCTCTCAGGAATAGAGCTGCTCTACTGGTGTTTCTGAGTGGGATCTGTTTTTTTCCCCAGACCACAGGATTGCCCAAAATGGAGAACACAGTATTACTTCCATAAACCAAACTGAGAACTTTTGGTAGTTTTTCTTTTGTCTTGACAGAAGTATTTATGGCCTCTAATCCACAGGACACACTTTTATTTGTACAATACATAGCCTATTGTAGGAATGAACTACTTTGCTGAGCAGCACATTTATTATCTATACCATACTTATTTGTAAACTGATCAGATAGTGTTTGAATCAAGATACAACTGGAAGATAAAAAATGGTTTTTCTGTACTAATTGCTCCAGTTCCACCATTTATAATGTGTGTCCATTTTTATTTTTATGTGCATTTACAGATATTGAACCAAATTTACATTTGGTGCAAAACCCAAGGAAACTGAAACCACAAAAGCTAACACAGAATTTGTCTCAGAAGTCACGTAATTGGGCAATTGTCAGTTTTAACTTTCTGGCAATCGGGCACAAATTGAGGAACAGCTTAGGATCTCAAGGAAGATAAGTGCCATTAGGGGGATTAAAAATCAAAAGTGTGTAGTGTGTAACCCTCTAAACAATCCATTTTAACATGTGATTTTTGTTCCGAAATTTTAAACATATTAATAACTGATTACCATCCCATATTATATAGAAGCCTCTAATCAACCAGCACATTTTTTTCCAAAGTAGAAACTGCCACAGATGTTGTTTGTGACTCTCCCACCTTCTCTCAACATACCCTTTTCTGTTAATTTTTTTTTTTTCTTTTTAAGTTTTGAAGGAACCTGAAACAGATGGTTGTAGCTAACTCCATAATCATGATGCAGAATCCGTGTGTGTGGTTAGTGAGTCTCTGTAGAATGTTACTATAGATACTATATTTCCATGCATATAACCTACAGGTCATCTTTAAAAACAAAACAAAAATGAGATGTAACAGAAGCATGAGCCACACCCAAAGGAAAATTGTATACCCTACCCCCAATTCCCACAGCATCTTTCCTACTACTAACTCCCTATAGATTGCTCCATTTCTCTCAGTGACCCTCTTTTGCTGTTTCCTCCCTCCTCTTTATTGTATGTCTGGTTTTGTGCAGGTTTTCAGACAACTTTTTTTTCAAGGTAGAGTGCTTTTACAGGATTATGAGCTACCGAAGTGGAACTTAAATAGATGAAAATATGGCCAACACCTGATAAAAGTACTCAAGGACATGTTACAGTTGTGGAAAGTTGTTTTTTTTTCACTCTTCCCCCCTCCTCATACCAATCTCTGAAAACTGCTCCACAATAATATTATATTAAGAAGTTTCTTCAGCTGAAAAAATGGATATTTAATCAGCCTTTTTAATTCACATTGAGGCACACTGAGAGAATAGGAAGAAAATCAATCTGTGAATGTGTCTAAGTATTGATTATGAAAAACCCTACTGTTGGATCTATCATCCGTCCTTTTTTAAAAATCCTGGCTGTGATACATTTTTGAAACAAAATTAACTTTCACCTATAATCTTAAAAGCGTGGAGATACAAAAGTAAGGGGAAAATATGTTCCTTTTCTGACTTCAGATTATCTGCAACACTACCTGTAAAATATGCCAATATACACTTTTTCCTTCTGTGTTCAACAGATCCAAATAAATACTTTTTAATATAGCTGTGATGGTCTTGGTGAATTGAATTGTGTGTAAATGGCATTCATATTTTTGCCTTAAACTCTCACACCATTACCAAATATTGAGAATGACATAATATTCTATATCAATTCTACATCTGTATGAAGCTTGGAGATATGAAGATCTAATATTCTCATATATTTAGGAAGATTTCTGAATTAGTATGGTTGAAATAATTGTAAAGCTCATGTTTGTCATTATAAAGTTTATGTTTTAGGGTCTGTCATCAAACTAAAAAAGTTAAATCACAGAATCACAGAATAGTTGAGGTTGGAGGGGGCTGCTGGAGATCATTTAGGCCAACCCTCCTGCTGAAAGCAGTGTCAGCTAAAGCAGGTTGCCCAGCATTGTGTACTGCTTTGCAAATACATTCTATAGCATGCATTTTGACGTTTCAGCCAGAATTATTTTAAAATCAGAAATTTAATACTACTCTTGAAATTACACGCTGAAGATATCATTGTACCCCCCTAAAACCCAACAAACCATGAAGCTATAACAGGATTTGAAAATGAAACTTCTCAGTACAACATATATTACATTTTTACATCATATTTGAAAAGGTGCCTTTAGTCTTTAACAACTCATTTTGCAAGTTCAGCTTGATATCTAAAAATTTAGTTAACACTCCTTCCATTTCTGGCCCTGTCTCATATTGGCCACTCACAGGAACTCTCCAATGTGCTGATGACCAAGTGAGCTGGATTCACTCTATCCTCCCATCCTCCCTTAATTATGCTGAATGGTTGAGGTTGCTTTGATCAGGTAGAGCGGATGAAAACATACTTCATCTAGAAAAATTCTGAGGGTTGGTAGCTTTTTTTTTTTTTTCCTGTCATTACCCACAGGTTTTGAAGTTTCTGTTGATATTTTTATGATTAACGCTTGACTGCAAAACCACATTCTACAAATTAGCTTTTCATAATGAATATTATGATAATTTTGTCTATACACAATATGCTTGAGGTACCTGCCTTCTTCCTTGCATTTCATTTTAGCTCACTGACACAGAATTGTTGATGAAGAAGCTGAAACATGATGTTTATGAGACATGAAATTTCCACAATAATTTCTCTTCTCTTTATTGCAAACCAGTAGAATTTCTATGCTATTGCTGCTAATTTTCATGGCAAAAACTGATATTACTGTCTGTATGTTGAGTGCACCTCACATTCCTGTTCAGGTCCTTTGACAAGCAAGCCAATACTCTTTCATTGACTTTCAGAGTTTATCTATTTCATTAAATGTATTGTGCATCATCCTCTTCCATGAAGAACCTGTATTTCATTTCCATGAGCAAGAACTAAAAATACACTAGATCTATCACACGACTTTGATATCAGTATAGTTACATCATAATATTGTCAGATAAGGCAAGAAATGTAGTCTGAAAATGTGGCAGAGCAGAGTGTTGACAGTTTAAGCAGTGTACTTTTGGAAACAATCAACACACACTTGCTATTGAGGTTGCCTGTAACAATGGCTTTAATGGTGTTTTGCTGGAAGACCTCAAATTAAGGAATTATTTAAGATCAGATTTCCAAAAGCATGACTCAGTTTCAGAGCTAAAAAGGAGATCAGTTATCAGAGCTGATGCCTCTCTCTCCCATATTCTTCAAACTTAACAGAAGCATAAAACTTCTCAAAGTTTGGCCATAGGTTTCTTATGGCAGCTTATGATTTAATTTAGAACAACCTCTGAATAGCTACATACAAATACACAAGAGCCAGGGATTCCTCTACTGAGAACTGCTGGAGTACAGAAAACTCTGTTACTATTCTTACTCTTCTGGAATTTCATTTTTGTCGTTTTTTTTTTTTTTTTTTTTTTTAGATGTTTCCAGAGCATGCTACAACTTAAGCTATATTTACTGCTCTATGGGAAATGCCAGGAGAACCTCAGGTTGACACTCACAGAACTTTTGCAAATATTTGTGGTCTGTTAGATACCTATCTGTACAGACAGATAAATTGCACCAAAATCTCCAAGCTATTGAATGAGAAAACATAAAAGCTTCTTTAAAAAATGAGTGGGAAGCTACCAAGCACTTGTCCATAAGAAGAACTGAGTACAGGAATTTAAGAGGAAATTTGGGCCATCTGTAATGTCCCTTTTTAATCATAGAGGAAGGCAGGGTCTAATTCAATGTTTGTAATGTTTTATTAATGACAAATTTTGAATGGGCATTTTCCAAATAAGCTCAAGAAAAATTCTGAATCAGGTGATTCTTTTGAAGTAAGAGTGTTTCGTGATGGGCTATATCTGCAAGAACTTTTATTTGTAAAGCAAAGTGAAGTAAAATTGAATGCTAAGCAGTGCCAAAGAGATAACACACTCATATATATCTAGAACATCAGCACTTGTAGGGCAATAAAATCATACTTACCAACAAAGCAGAAACATCTGTTGCCTTTTAAAGTTGTCAGACACTAACTGTGCTCTCAAACTTTCTCTCCCTGAGGATAGATTAGCTGATTCATAACTTTTTACCATTAATTATTCTTGACAGAGAACAACCAGGTGCATAGAATATTTGCAAATATTCACCACACTTGTTACTTAGCAGTTTATTCTGCAATAATATTCACTTTCTATACAGTATCACTCATCAGCATCTGTAGATCTCAAAATAGCTGAAAAAGAAGACAAATGTTACAATAGCTATCATAAAACTGGAGAAAAGAGGTGTGGTAGATTAGAAGCTACCTCGTAACTGGGAAATACAACTGTACTCATCTGAATTCTGCCTGCTAGAAAAAACTATGAATTAAAAACCAACGAACCAACCAACCAACCAAACCAAAACAGTGACAGAAAAGTTCTTTTAGTTGCTAAAGAAATTTTCTACACTAAGCCTTAACTTATCTGACTTAAAGATCACCACTTGTGCTGGAGGATCTGGCTATCTATTTCATGAAACCTCCAGAAGGCCATTAACACATAAGATTGTTAACTCAAAATAATAAAAAATAAATAACATTACAGTTTTAAGAACACATCTGGCTGACAAATCCATAAAATTTTTGCTGTCATACAAAGAAAATGGGAGCTATTTTTAAAATAAGTTCAAGAGAACTTTCCCTGTCATATTAGGTTTTAGATATCTAATTTGGAAAAAAAGTCTTTGTTTTGTTCAATGAATTAGATCAGAGTTTCCACCTCCCAGTTATCAGAGAAAGTTCCTTTTCATCAAGCCTGCTCCATTGTATTGCCATCTACATAAAATGTTTTTGGAGAGTTTAATACAAGACTGCATGCCTGCTGACAAATACATATATTGCATACAATATTATTTTATGTTTCACTATGTTTTTTTCACAAGTCCAATGAAATAGCTTCAATCTGTTTTATCTAATTGTAAATATTTTTTTTCCAAAATTTAGAAGTACATATTTTTGATCAGAAAACAGAAGGTAGCAAACTGACCAGTAGACTGTGCTTCATATGTAGAAATTTTATACGTAGAGTCCAAATTTTATACGTAGGTTTTTGCTCCTTGGCAAAAAAAAAAGCACTGCATTGCTTTTTGGGGGGAGCAGTCACCACTGATTTAATTCACCTTTTATTTAAACCAATAAGAAACATCCTACTGACACTGAAGTGAATAGACTAGGCCAGTTTTTGGCTCTTTTGAAAGTCATAGCGTCTGGCATTTAGTCTCTTACTCATATTTTCAATAGCAAAAAAAGCGAACGTAAAGAGAAGACTTTCAATGAAGACAAATTTATATGAATTCCAAATATAACGTTGGCCAAAATACAGTGCTATGTTCCACTTAAGTGTAGAGTATGTGTATAAAAAGTGCAGGTGATGGTTTTGCTCTGTGTGCGATACTTGGACAATGAATGCAATAAAAGGTGATTTTACACCAGATTGTGAAGGCTTCCAGGAGTTAGTTAGGGGTTTAAATACGAAAGAAATAATCCAAGAACATGCCTAATCTTACTAGAAATTACTGATTATTACTCAGTTGTTAATAAAATAAATTGAAATACATTTCTCCTGGTGTGTAAATATACCAAAACAAAGACAATCAAAAGGATTAAATTGGTCTGTTTTCTTTTCAAATCCTCACTTAGTCAGATAAACAGTAGTGATTACAACATATTAGATGTTTTTAATTGAAATACCTAGACAAATTCTATAAGTTCCAGTAAGGTCACACTGTGTTGAGTAGCAAAATAAAAATAAATAGATAAAAAAAAAGATTTGACATCTGCAGAATTCAGAGACGTGCAGCAATTGCTGCCCTACCAAGTGTTTTTGTGTTAAGTGACAATGAATAAGGTGGGGAAGAAACAGAACTAGGTAGTAACAGTATATCCCGGTTCTGGAAAGGAAATGTTTGGAGGAATTTGATGAATTATTTTAAAGAAGAAAGCTATTTCTTTTTTATAAACCTCTACGTGTGATTAATTTTGCATTTCTTTGTCCAAAACTGTCTTGACTGATGTTGGAAGCTAAGTAGGATCCAGTTCTGTTCCATAATTCAGTAGGACTACCTGAAATTCCCAGATTTGGTAGCACAAATTGTAGTCATAGTGTGGCAAAACCCTTGGTGAGCTTAGTGAGTGAATTAGAAAACTTCGTTACTACCTGTTTTCATCGCTGATTGATTAGAAATAAAGCATGGGTTTATGCTTAAATATATAAATGACCTGATTTTGCACATTACAAAGAAATAGTTAACCATGTCATAAGAACTGTATGTTAATGTGTAAACTGTCAAATGTAAGTCAAGAAGATGAGGTATAACAGGAGAAGAAGGGAAAGGTGTCTGCTGGACTTTAGACTGTATCATTGCACAGTGATGCAGCTTTCAGAACTCATGGCATCAAGGGTACCAGAAGTCAGAAAAAGCTGATCCTTTGCCTAAAGTACATGGCACAAAATGGCACAAAATCTATTATGATATTCCCATGGAAAGTTATGGGATTGTGGTCTACGATCATACAAAACTCAAATCTGCTTGTCTCTAGTGCTTTTCAAAATATAAGGTCCTATTACTTTATGTAAAGACCACAAAGTAATAATATATAATGACACATAGCCTCCTTTACGACAACTTCATTCTTAAAACATTGGTTTATCAAATGTGGATTTTTAAGATATACAAGCATAGTTCTAACACAAAATTATTGCTAAGTTCTTGCGTATGTTACTTTACCGTTTCTTAATCTTGGGAAATTATACAGTGACCTAACCAAACAGCCATCCATAAAAGTCTTTGTAAAATGTGTTATACATCCGTAATCAGTTCTTCATGAAAGAATACACGTTATCATCTTTTTATATTATTATATTTCCCTTTAATCTTGAAGAATGAGTAAAATACCTGGTTGGATTCATCTGCCTAACAGCACAAATGGGAAGTGTTTCCTTGTTTCATGTCCCTTTTGATAATGAGTGCTATCTTACTGCAGAGAAAATAAATCTTTGATATGCCATCCACTCTTCAGAAACCTCCTGCCTGCTCATGCATCACTCATAGGAACACTGTCAAGCCCTCTAGGCAAGGATTGCTCATTCTCCTCACTGTTTTCACTGTCTAAATGATTTGCAATGTAAATAAACCAGAACAGATTAATAGATTGTGAGGGACAGAGGAGTAAGAGGAGGGAAGAGAGATATTTCGACTTGGTATGTGATTTTGCCTTTACAGGAAAGATTTTACAGCCTAGATTATAGAATAATAACTGGAAAGAAACCCAGAAGACAAAGACAAGGCCCCTGTCGTGGTTTAATCTAGCAGGCAGCCAAATCCCCCGCAGCCACTCACTCACTCCCCCCGCGCCCCCCAGTGGGACAGGGAGAGAATCGGAAGGGTAAGAGTGAGAAAAACTCGTGGGTTGAGATAAAGACAGTTTAATAGAACAGAAAAGGGAAAATAATAATAATAATGATAGAATATACAAAATGAGTGATGCACAATGCAATTGCTCACCACCCGCGCTGACCCATAACCACCCATAACCAATGGTACTTCCTGGATCACGCCTATGGTTCCTATACTGAGCATGACGTCACATGGTATGGAATATCCTATTAGCCGGCCGGGCTGGCTGTCCTGCTTCTGTCCCCCCCCATCTTGTGTACCTAGCCCCGTCAGCAGACATGGGAGCTGTCCTTGGATTAGGAGGGTACTTAGCAACAACTGAAAACGTCAGTGTGTTATCAACATTCTGCTCATACTAAATCCAAAACACAGCACTAGGAAGAAATTTAACCCTATCCCAGCCGAAACCAGGACAGCCCCCTACCTATATTCACAACATCTCCCATCCACCTAATCTCTCCATTCACAAATCGGAATTGTGCAGCGTATGATGATTTGCATCAGATACGTCTTTTAGTCATAGTTTAAATGCATCATAATTAATAAATAAGCTTTGTAATAGCCAAAAGAATACATAGTAGAAGTGATAATTTTGTTTTTCCTGGCACTTGCCTGCTCTGTAGATAGCACCAAAATGGGCAATTGACAACTTTTTTGAGACAATGTTGTGAAGACTCCATGTTCATGACATCACAGGAGTGGTACTTCACATACAATGAAATGGAAACACTCCAAAGTATTTCACTAACAATGGTTTTGGGGTTCAGTTCTGATTAAGCTCTGTTAAACAAAAGCATTACCTCAATAGGAACAGAGCCTTACTATTGAGTAAGGTCTGATTCTAGAGGAATTTGCTATCTAGGTGTTGGTTTCCTCATAAACCCTCATTTTCTTTACTTGTTTGCTCTCTCCTGAGTCTCTTTACACATTCTTTTCTTTCCTTTGAACTATCCTATATTTAATATGGAGCAGATATGGTATCTAAAGAGTATGAGATTATGGGTAAGGGCAAGGGAACAAAGAAATGTGAAGTTAAAACTGTTTCAGAGTGGTGAATTTTATGCAGCTAGAGAAGAGAAACAGTAGTAGTTATACATGTGAATGGTCTAGGATCATGGAATTATTCAGATTTGAAGGTATCTCAGGAGGTCTCTAGTCGACCCCCTGCTCAAAGAAGGGTTGTCTAGACCAGGATGCTCAAAGCTTTGTCTGATTGGAACTTGAAAATATCCAAGGATAGAGATCACACAACTTCTCTAGTCAGCTGTTCTAGTGCTTATAGTAAAAATTCCTTTATACCCCACTAGAATCCCCCTGTTTTAATGGAGGACTATTATTTCTCTTCTGCAATTTAGTGCAGAGGCTGGTTTTGCTTTTTCACTAACCTTCTGTCACCAATGAGTGGTTTAGAGGCTGCTTAAAGAATCACTGTCAAAGGTATTAGCAAAAAGTGATTTTAAGAGAAATTTATAAAAATGTGACTTAACAGAGTTCCATGTTCGCTCTGTCACTTACTACATGGATGAAACACACAAAAGAAAATTGAGTTAGAATTGAGCTAGAATGATTTATACAAAGACCGAAGACACAAAAGGTTAAAGGAGACCCTCCCGTTGAGTTATGAGGTTTAGAGAAGACCCCCTTGTTTTGTAAACTATTGATGGAGCTTAGGTAAGGCTAGGTCCAATCTGTTAAGCTTCTGTGCTTCTGTTAAAAGATTTCCTCCTTGTTATGAATGCTGGGTAGTTTCAGAAAATTTGCCATTTGAAGAATTCCATCATTCAGAAAAAACAGTAAGGAAGTAGTCAAGATGAATATATAGGTAAAGGGTTTATCACCAGATTATGTCCACTAATGGGTGCTAATAGCTCTTACTGGCCCTGATCATTGGGGGTCTCCACACACACACCTTGCCCATGGTCCCAGAAGTCCCATATCATCTCTGTCAGTCCCTGCCAGCAGTGTGTTGTAGGTATGCCTGTGTCCAGACCCCTCACAGCCGTGCCTGTGCCTGGCCATGGACCCAGCTGCCCTGGACTCTGACCTGTGGGTTGACTTCATGGCCTGATGTTGGACCTGCCTTATCAGTATGAACTTGCCTGGGCTTTTGGTTGGATGTGGCAGCATCTCCAAATCTGCCCTACTCACTTGCAGGGGTCTGGGATGGGACCTGGCTAGTGAGATCCTGCCAGCCCTTGGTGCGCCCCACTCTGACACCAACAAAAGAACTTATCTTGCATAGTATTGTTCATCTAGATGGAAGTAAGATCTAGTGTAAAAGGAAGCACAACTGAAAGCAGAATTAGAAAAATAATTACAATTCAGTAAAGCTGAATCTTTTTTTTGATCCATTGGTAAAAATGAATTTCCCTTTTCTTGGAGGCCGGCAGAAATTTACCCATTTTCTCTGATGAAGTCAAAGAATTTCCAGTAGATGAGACTGTGACAGCACATGTCCATGCTTTAGGCTGTCTTGTGGGACAGCTCTTACATTGACTCAACATGCATGGGAGTCAACCAGGTGACAACACAAAATTAGTAATTCGTTATCTGGATAACAGTTAAAAGCTGGAATAATGAGATATTAGATATGTGACACTTGACAGAATATTGTCTATAGAAACAGGCCTGGCTTAACCATATGAGATCTATGGCCAAGGAGATTTGTGCAGACCCTTGATTTTAACCATGAAACTTTAAAAAAATCAAAGTTGTTCAGGGGACTATCTCAACCGCATAAGGCATGGGAAAAGTTTGTATATCAGGGACGAAGTGACCAGGCAGCAAACAGAGTTCCTGTTTTCATGGCATTAACAAGCCACCACATTAATTATGTCAGAATCTGTATAAAAATTTGGAAACAGAACTAAATTGTGGAGAAGAAGACAGCCACAAGTGAGAGACATGAGGGAGACATGAGTAGAAAAAATGTAGGTGCTCCAGCACTTAAATTATCTGCTGTTTTGATATAAATACTTGTGACTATTTGTGGGAAAGGAATCCATTAGTTGTATTTTATCCAAGGAGTACAACTTTCTACTACTTCAAGAGCATTAACATTAAATTTGGTGACTAACAAAAAGCTCACACAGGACCTTCTTTAAATTGAGTGTTATTATTTATAGATACAGCAGGCAAGCATAAGTGGCTTTTGAGGCTTTGGTCTGGTGGAAACAGCAGCTATTATCCATTATTCTGACTGGGAACATGAACAAAAGCAGTTTCTAGAAAAGCTGTCTTTTACTTTCAAATGCAACCATCAGGAATGAAATCAACTTGCTTTAGAGAACATGGAGACTGCTGATTTTAAGCAGCAGAGGAAAATCCCAAAGTGGCTTAAATCAAGAAGGAAGCCACCTTTATTGCCAATGGATTCAGTACATTGAGAATAATGGGGGAGTGCAGACATTTTCAGAGAAAGCCACCTTCTTGAGTTTTGTTGAAAGGGATAAAATTTTAACCTCTATCAAAAGAGAAATTCACTTGAGAAGAATGCAAGTGGAAAAAAAAAAAAAAACTTCATCTAACTAATTTATTTTAGAAATATATCATCCTTGGAGATCTCATTTATGATTCTTTGCTCCACCAGGTTAGTCTAAAACAGTTGAGGACAAAATTGTCTGACACAGGAAAAGAGTTCTTTAAAGAATTGGTTAAAAATAATTTTAATTTATAAGCTAATTAAGATTTATGTTTTAAAATTCTCAGGAGGCCAGCCTATCCAGTGTTCAGAAAACACACAGTATGATTTTAGTGTGGATATTCTCTATATTTGTGCATAGTGAAGTAGGTGATCTGTTTTTATCTGTTTAATGGCATTGTGATTATACAAAAGGATAGGTTACTTAAAACCAGCAAAGAAATCTAAATATATTATATCACTACAATTATCAATCGCATTTCCAAAAGCCCTGTGAAGTTTCTTTGATGACTTATTTTCTAGCATATTATGCAGACTGACATTGACTAAACAAGATTTCTGTTCCAGTGGCTTCTTTTTTTAGAAAGCGTTTTAGGCTAGTCAGCCTGTAAAAGCCTGATCTTTTAAAAATGTATAAAAAGTCACTTTTCTTTCAATTCACCTAAATAAATTAGCATTACAGTTCCAAAGTCTTTAAAAAAATTATTGGTTTCTAGCTATCTGTAAAGCCGGTTTTACAGTGTATAACATTGGTAGATATCATAGAATTGTAGAATGGTTGTGGTTGGAAGGGACATTTAAAGGTCATCTAGTCCAACCCCCCTGCCTCGGGCAAGGACATCTCCAAATAGATCAGGTTGCTCAGAGCCCCGTCCAACCTGACCTTGAATGCTTCCAGGGATGGGGCATCTACCACCTCTCTGGGCAACCTGTGCCAGGGTTTCACCACCCTCATTGTAAAAAATTTCTTCCTTATATCTAGTCTGAACCTACCCTCTTTTAGTTTAAAACCATCCCCCCTTGTCCTGTCACAACAGGCCCTGCTTTTAGCATTTTCTTTAGCTAACATTGGAACAGAATTAAATGATTCAACTTGCATGAAATCCTTACCCACCTTCCTGTGAATATGATAATTGTTGAACATACAATGAAAAAATGTTTTTACCTTCTCATTGCGTTATTCCCCTCAATGTATGCAATGAATGTAAGCCATTGCTAGGATTTATTTTGCTCCTGTTACGCTTAAAAGATGGACATTTTATTCTTTATCACATGACTCATCATGGACTTTTTCAGAGATATTATTCATATCCTGTATACATTCCCTACATTGCTTAACTTTCCATATAAAATTCAGTATGATCAACTCCAATCTTTTCCCCCTATTTCAATATGATTTCAATAATTCCCTCTGAAGGATGGGTAAGTCCTCAAACAGCATAGCCTTTTCTGAAACTGTTTACATTAGAGCATTTATTAAAGCATTTTTAGTGCCTATATTCATATAAATTAGTCTATTAAAAAAGAGTAGAATTCTCCTAGAGTGCGACAGTCACACATAAATACATCTTTACTTCAATTCTGACCAAGAGACTGTGTAACAAGGACATCCTACATCCCTTGCTTTTATGTGCTTCTTAGATGGAAGCTACATGTAGAACAAGAAGAAAAATAACATTTCCACTTCCACGTGCTGCAGTTTGAAAGTTTATGAATGGCATTCATTTTGCCAAACACAAACATAAGCAGAAGATCTAGAGATACCAGGCTGTGAAGCAGCCTTTTCTGCTAGGTCATGGTTCATCTCATCCTGATGTTGGCACCTAAATTAGGCCAGATGAATTGTGTCTTAATTTGCTTATTTATTAAACATTGATTGTAAAGGGAGAGCAAGATGGCTGACAAAATTGTATTTCATGTGAATCTTATCCCTTTTGTACATTCATCTACCACAAATCATCAGGGGAAAAAAATTAACTAATTTTAAAATCTAAAAATTTAGCGCAGATACTCTAATCTCTAGGAGACCGTGACTGATCATGGTAAGGTGCAATTAAAACATGAATAAATGAATATGCATATATATAATATAATCACTTTTATTGTACTCTTCAATGTCAGTGTTTAAACATGAAGTATTGGTAGGCTGATTTGTGCAAGTTGACAATAAGAAAGAAAAAGAATTACTTATTTATGCTGAGAGAAGTGAATTTACTGCTGGTGCAAGTAGGCAGAGTTGTGTTTGAGTCAGTGAACAGGATTGTTCTAAAAGAAAAAAAAAAACCTCTGGAAAGCTCTAATAATTTTTGTCCTGTAGTTCTCAGGGAAGGATTAAGCTATAAATTCAATTTAATTTTAATTGCTTTAGGTCTCTAAGGAACCAGTACATAACAAATGGATTCCCAGAGGTGAAAGTACCGAATTGGTCCTAGTTTTATGTTTAAATGAAACACATAAAAAACTTGCTAATTAGCAGGGGCAGAAACTGAAATTATTTAGGATTTTATTTAATCTGAGGCAAATAGCTTTGAATATAACAATTATCTAATTATACTGTTTTAATACTGTGGAGTTTTTTACACTTGTATATGAAGAGGAGCTGAATGCTTAGAACAAGGAATAAATTCTTTATTTCTGCTAGAGCAAATACGTTATCATCTGCTTGACCTATGGCACAGCAATTAAGGATGCAGAGCTCAATTGTCTAGAGACATTATACAGAATTCCTTCATTGAGCTGGAAATGTTTAATTAACACACGAATCATAAAAAGAACATACATTGTTATGGTTTTGTGGAGTCCTATAGAACCTTAAGAGAATATACTCATTCAAAACAACAAAATAATAACCCACACTTGGAGGGGTTGCCTTGGCAAATCCATCTGCTGTCTCGAGAATCTTCAAAGCTCTCTTGTATATGGGATTGGGTGAAGTTTACCATTGAGCAGAAATTTAGCAATTCTTTGTTGAGATCCAGATTTTCAGAGATTTGTGATTTTAATGGGAGTTAAATATTACTGAACAGCTGATCCCACAATCAGTACTATGATATAAGGAAGGGAGGAGACTGAAGAACGGAGTAGGAAGTGGAATTGTGTATGTTCATGTTAACGGAGCACTTTAAGTTACACGTTGTAGTACCCCTCCTGCCAAGCAGAAGTAATTTGATGGTTACTTATCAACACTCACTCTCATGCTGTATGGAGCTACCTTTCCTTCCCATCCTTTGGTTCTTCACGTTGACTTTAGGTTCACATGTGAAGGTCTGTCATACATTTACAATGCACTTTGACAATTACAAGCCAAAGTATTTTTAGTAGTAAATACTGAAAGAGGACATGGTCGATGATAGAGGAATTTCAGGCTGAAAGACATACTGAACCAGGTCAGGTTTTTAGCATAAATCTATAGGCACATGATATTGTCAGATCTCACAATTCTATCACAGATTTCATGGCTGAAAATGCTCAAGGATATACAGTTGGAACATATGCATTTTGGAGATGATATAAAAGTGGGAGGGGGGAGAGAAATACAGGGAGGTAATGATAGCATCAGTGTAGGGAGGAGAGAGAGGTATCACAAATGACACAAGAACTGTATGTCTGTTGAAAGAGAGAAGTTGGTGGAGTTATAGAAACAGTGGAAATGGAAAAAAAAAAGGAAGTCACTTTGAAAGACTGTCAAGAAAAGAAGTGGGAGAAGTTGAAGAGATTTAGCCAAAATAGTACTTAACACTGTTATCAGAAGAGAGAGCTAGTGCACCCGTGGACAGTATTTCAGAAAACAAGTGATGAGTCCTGAGGGCTAGTGATAAAAATCAACAGGTGATATAGGCAGAAAGAAGGGCTAATGAGCCTGGCAGGCAAGTGAAGAAACACAATTTTGAGCTAATCTGGCCAGCGGATGAGGAACAGCTAATTTCACCACTTTGCTTTGCCTCTCCCTTTCCTCTGTGACCTCAGCAGGAATTATTTTATGCTTCTAAGGAAGTACATAGACATGTAAAGTGATTTTCAAAGTCTTATAGACTATAATTTCTGTTGACTGTTTGACCATCCCATTTTCACAATCATAAGCAATATAAAAGTGACACTAGAGTCCCAAAGAAGTATGTTCTGCAAGGAGGTCACTCAGGATGACTGTAGGAGATCCCATCAGTTTTCTTTAGGAGAAAACCTGACCCAGAATATTGAGAGCTTTAAAGCAACTGAAGGAAGACAGAAAGAGTCAAGCATGTGTTTTGATCCAGATCTTCTCTGTGTAAGAGAACACACAGTTCCTTAAGGCCATCAATTACTTGACTCACTTTTATTTCAGTAGCAGTTAGGCCTTGAGATATTTAAGAAAATACCATTAAACCCATTGTAATTCATGTGAATTTATTGTTTAGGTGTCTCAAGGGAGTGAAAAGGCAGAGAAATCTGGAGAGCTTGCCAATAGAAGGCAGGATGTTGGATAACAAGGAGACAGTAGAAAGCAGAGTCCAGAATGCAGGGTCCAAGAATACTTTCATTTAAAAGACAAAAATGTTTTCGGAAAAGTTAGCATGACTAAGCAGTACTGCAGACTGAGACAGAAGGTACAGGTTGGAGGCATTAAAAATTTACTGTTGGCTACCCTCCAGAGGAGCTTCATGACTGTCACTAAGGACAGAATTTGGTTTATTGTCTGTACAACGTGAACTTTCCCTAATTACACTGCAGGTGCCACTTGCTACTATTTCTTTTATGTTTTCTATGCTTCATACTGATTTGCCACTGTGTAAAGGACTTTTTTTCCCCTTACTGTTAAAAAGCATAAGCAAAAATGGCATGTCTGCTACACCTACTTAGTCGCACGAGTGACTGATTTGCTTCAGTAGCATGAATTTGTTTTCATCTCTCTTAAGTAATTACTTGCCAATAAAGTTGTTCCTTCATTACTTTAGAAACCTTTCTAGTGTCTTCTGAGCATTGCCTGCATCTCAGGCATATGGCCTTTTCTCCGTAGATGCCCCTAGCTTCATCCATTATTGTTACTTTAGGAGACATAGGTTCTTAATCAAGAGAATGTTGTGTAAGGCTGTGTGGGTTGGTACTTTTTCCGTCAATCCCAACAGCTGCATGCACAAACATAAATTAAACTATTAAGAATCTAAGGAGATTATAATGACTGCAATTAACTTCCAACTTATTTAATAAAATGAATGTTTCCAAAAAAGGGTCATTTAAAAGGAACAGATTGCATGCAGTTAAGAAGAAAAAAAAAAAAGTACTTTGTTGCTCATATCTAAAGGGTGGAAAAAGAAGTTTGCTTTGATGTGATTCCAAAGACACCACAGGAAAATTAGAGAGCAGTTTGGTTATCTTGGCTATGTTTTCACTCTGTGTAGAAACTGTTAAATAATCTGGTGGAATTGCTACAAGACATCCTTGGATGTCTGTTTACTGCATGGAAGCAATCTTAATTGGGTGAAATATTCTTTGCTATCATTAACATATTCTAGCTTATTTTAAAGCTTTTTGAAATACATAATCTCATCCCAGTTCTTTCTCTTTTCTCACAAAGATTTCTGGTCTTAAACTTATGAAGAAAGAATTTTACATTTGTATTTCTCTGATGGTTTCAATCATTTGTTATGCATACAGGTAATTCTGCATTTATAGACCACGTTCCAACATGAATGCAAATCCACATCTTTATTGCGCAAGTGACTAGTGAAATCTGTTTAAATACTGAATTATTTGATCTCACACTATTGAGTTCATAACATTTGTAGAGATGCTAAGCATAAAATACTGTACCTATCACAGTCCAGGAGTCAGATAATTAAAGCTTTGAGAAACCAGCAGAGGTTTCAAGGGGGCAAGGTGTAAATGCTTAATCGTGCTAATGCCAGAGCCCTACATAAAACGAGCTAGAGTCAATGAAAGCCAGACTGCCTCGCCAGTTTGAATGAAAGCCAAATGCATAGCCAGATTCGCTGATGACAGGATTTGATGGAATTCCAATAAATTTAGTGAAACTATACTCATATATAGGAAGAGGCTAGTTGACCCAAAACAGCAAAATTTAGAATGAAAGAAAATTCAGAAATATTTTATAAACAACACTGTAGCATAAAAGGACATAGTGCTATTTATGGTTACAGATACATGTGACTAGTTAGGAGGATTACAGACATCATTAATACTTAGCAATAAACCAGAGTTTTGACAGTGTCAATTCTGTACAGCTTCAACACAACTGTTCTTTAGCTAGTGGGAGTAGCAACAAAGAGAGCGGTATAGGTTATCTATTATGAAGATAGTAAGAACTAAATGTTCTCATCGTGCTAGTGTGTGTTGGAAAATATGGACACAAAAAAAAAAGTCATAACCTTATAAAAGAGTTTGTAACGTTCCTTTTTACATTCAGCCAAGCTGCCACACAACCACTTCCGCGTGCTTGAGGATAGCAAGAGAAATCCTCACTGACCACTGCTGCATAAGTACATTAATGCACAAGACTCTGCAACACATTCACCGAACGTGTTTTTCCAGCACAAAAAAATCTGCTTCAAACAACTCCAATGTGAAAAGAAGAGTTGGAGCACATAGTTTCACAATAATTTCTCACCACTTGTCTCAGAGGAGTTGAATATCAGGACTCCTGCGTGCTACTTCTTGTGTTCAGCTTGAATTGCCTCATGCCTCTCTGCAACTTTGGGGATAACCAGCGAAATCCCCATTGAGGACTACTCTGCAAACGCAGCGTAAGTTCTGCTCTAGTGTATTCTTCCTGCACTGATATATTGTGGTGCTGGGCTTGATGCTAGTAGTTGTGTTGCTTCTGCTTAGGGCAGGAGGGAAATAAGACTCATAAAGATTTTACCAAGGGCTGTAAAGCTCTGGTGGGAATGAACAGGGCACCAAAAAGTTAAAGCCAAGGTTTTCAATGGTATTCGCTAGACTCTGACGCTTGAGTTTTCTTAAGTTCCATATGTTATAAGTCTGCTCTCAGGCTAGGACCCCAGCTCATCAGAAAATAATTAACTCCCAACAACGAGTGTAAAATCCAAGCTACAGTTTGTCATATTTTGTTTGCTGGTAACTGAAATGTGATTTAACTATTTGTTGGCCTCTCCTTTTGCTTTAGCTTTCTTTTGGTTGGGTAGGTTACAATCATTCTGCTGTTTCTGCATCTTCCCCTTGTAAAAGGAAAAAGTTGTATGCATCCTTCTGTGTCCCCAGTCCTACTACTATCCATAAACACATTGCTTTCCAACTCGATAACAATTCATATTTATTCCCATGCATTGATTTTCTCATATCATTTTACCAAGAACTACTGCTGTGACAGAATTCTCCAGGATGAACTCCTTCTCTCCATCATTTCAGTGCAGTATATCCACACTAAATCTGGCATGTTTTGCTGAAAAATCCCCTGATGTTTGACCGAGGGATGTTTACCACAGCAATCAGTGTGTGGAATAGCTCTAACTTTGATTATCCACCAGGTAGCTGTGCAAAAACATGTTTTGACCTCAGTGTACAAAAGAAAGAAAGAATTCTTTTATAAAATTAGAATACTTCTTTGAAGAGCTTGGTTGGTAAAGTTTGGTATTACTGATTCCCACAATAAAACATCTTCGTGTCAAATCTTGTTCACATTTCCAAGAAATACATTAGGACTGTTTGTTATAGCAGTACAGAAGGAAACCATATTAGTTTCTTAGATACTAGTCATTGCCTTCCACAAGATAATTACTTTTTTGGCAAAGGTGTATCTTCCTCTTAGTGCTAGGACTTTCTTCAGTTCAGATAGATTAAAATAATGGTATTTGATTTATCAAATCATCCCAATTCCTCCACATAGGTGACGGGTCTTTTCTGGTTTTAACATTTGAAAATTCTGATTGAAATTATTTCCTCATTCTTTTCCAGATCACCATTAAAAATATTAATCATTACTCTGAACATTCTGGCTATCCTCTCTGTCCTTAAATAAAAATAAACCTGTATATATGCAATAACGTATTAATGTTTAGGTCTGTGCCCTGATCTTGTTTAATACAGCAGTACAGACAGCCTGAGAGTGCCCTACAAAAACGGTCTCCCTGAAAGATTTCTCTTTAGCTATTCACATTTTAAGGTGCAATTATCTCTGGTCCCTTGAGCTGCCTGGTTTTGTTCTGATTTACACATTTCCTAATCCCCAACAGCACTTTATTCTCTGCTGCGGTAACTCAGCCACAAATACCATCTGCTAGTGTCTGAAAGACTGTCTCTTTGCTTCAGACAACTTCTCTTGATCCTGATATTCTTCAGCAGAACCTGCCCTTTCCCTCTTCCCTGCCACACTCTATTTCTTTATATGAACACTCCTGTACTAAAAATCACTCAGGCTCTGGAACAGACAGGTTTCATTGCTCTCCCTTGGAAGGTACAGTCATACATTTTGTTCTGATTCTGACCAATTTCCTTGAAACACCTTGTTCAAACCCATCCTAATGACTGCAGGAGGGCTATAAGTAGTCTCATCGGCTGCACTAGCCCATCTGCGCACTCTATCCCATCCTTGATTTTTTTCCTTCTACCTACAGCTACAGTCAAACAACAATGACGAAAAAGACTAAACCTGCTGACACTGGGTTACAAATTTAGTTCTTCCTCAACTTCCAACTCCCCAAACACTTCAGGTGAGTATCTCCAGGCTCTAAGTGAGAAACATGAAATACACAAATAGCTTTAAATGATGAAAATCTTGGAGAGGTTCACCAAGCTAATTAACTGTCATGTTATTTTTCTATAATGACACATGTATGGCAGTTATCAATCTGAACACTCTCTAAAGAACAAATAAAAACAAATAGTTAACTGCCCCTTGAGGCTTTTGAGATTTTAAAGAGAAAATAAAATTGAAATATATGAGCTCTTCTTGGTTGTCATTTGAATTATCATACTGTGAGTAGTCTTGCAGAAGTATCACCCAAACATACATAATGGAAAGGCTATAAAGGACTACCACCTGCTTAAAAGGATTTACAGAGTAAATAGAGTGCAAGCAAAAATTTTGAGAATTAAGGCATCTTCCCTGAGGTTACGTTACCTTCCAGGGGCAAGAAGGCAACCCAGGTTTTGTGAACCTTAGTCCTACTCTGCTTCTCCCAAACAAAGCTTCTTTCTGGAGACTTGAGCATAGGGACCTCTTCCTCCATATGGGTCATTGGTCATATGTAGCTTAGAAGGTAGAAGGTCAGACCAGGCAGCTGGACTTCTGCTTGTAAAGAAATCAACCTTGTGTCAAACTTCTCTCAGTGGTGACAGAATGATATCCTGCTAAAGCTTTTCCTTCTTTGCATTTTTATAAAGGGGAAAGAGATGGGGCATGAAAGAGAAGGAGAGAATTCTTTAAACTGTATCATCAGCAATATTAATCTATCACACATTTCATTACACATGGCTTCCTAAAGAACTGGAAATGCATACAATTGAATGACAGTACATATTTACAGAAGCTGTTAATGCACTCCTGTAATCCAGCTCTTTTTAAAGGTCAGTGATGCAACCATGAGCAAATGTAAAAATGGAGAAGCATCTGAAAAGGTAGGGGGGAACAGTTGTCATGTCATGGAAAAATTTGACAAAATTATTAAAGGTTGAATGTTAGTAACAAAAGGAGTCTTACTTAGAACCTTGAACCTGCTCGGTCATATTTACAATGCTCTTTAAAAATCTTATTTTAGTTAATGGCTTAAAAAATAAGCAAGAGACCTAGGGTTTTTTCAGCTTCCTGCTCTTCCCTGCAACAGACACATTGATAGGAATTTTTGTTTTTTTGCTAATCAGTGTCTATGCCTCTGTTTTCCTGGTATGTGTACAACTTCTGCAGAATACTATATTTTACAAGCTGTATATTGCACCAGCACAACACAGCTTTTTTCTAAACAGTGGATTCTGATAGAAGCTCTTGTTCCCAAGTGCTTCATCCAGCAGAATGAGACAGACGGCAGCATGAAACAAAACAATGTGTAAACACAATGTACCCAGAATTAATGAAGTATTTACTCATAAGGTAAATAATAGAGAAAAATTAAGAAGGATAGGCAAGGGGCGAATAGCATATGGTTTTGGATGACATTTTAATAGAGATGAGGAAAAGTGACATAAGAAGCTGTTCTATTATTATTTTGGCATTTGTCTTAGAATAGGGCCTGGGGAACTAACCAAGCCTGAAACTTCACCCTATTAATGCTACAGGAAGAAAATAATCAAAGAAGATATGCCCAGTCATTCAACTCCTTGCAAGAGAACCTGACTACAGAAAAGACTTTTGATCCAGGAGGATGCACAAAACTTACCTACCACCAGAACGAAGTACCCTGTAAGAGCAAAACCAAGTAAAGAAACACAGGACCCTTGTTAAAGTAAATTAAAGAAATAGTAATTATAAACAAAAATACATACTCTTCCATAAGGCATGGCCAGATTAAGGGCACTGAAGGAGCTATTAGTTGAAAATTCAGAGGAACAAAGACCACACATTGAGCAAAAATGGTGTTACAAATTACAGGGCAAAAAGTTTGGAGCAGAAATACAGGGGCAAAGCAACTTACTAAAGGCAAAACTAAGAAAATAAAGTAGGTTTGGGATTTATTTTATAAATTTGTGAGTATATCTGAGTTAGCCTCTGTTGCGTGTTCTTGTAGATCTCCACGGTCAATGAAGAGATTTTAAAATATCTGCTTTAGAGAGATAAGGTTAATTTTACCACAGAATTGCCCATTTCCCTCTGGGGATGATAAAGATGTGATAACTCAGATGTATAAATCTGTATCTAATTAGCTAAATCCCATTAGATATCTCCTGAATCTTGGGTTGATGTTATGCCAGATGGCCAAATAGCCTTTCAAAAGAATCTGGAGCAAAATCAAAACCACTCTAGTACTAAAATTTTCCTGCAAGACCATGAGGAAAAGTAAAAGTCTTGTACTTAAATCCTTTACAGCCAACATGATGCATATCTGTGTACTTTTCTTTTGGAAGAGATAAGTATTAGGAATGGTGCATAGAAGGATCCTTGACTTCTCGATGTAAAAGCAATAACTTAGACTCATAATTTGGTCATTAAAAAAATTAATTTCCACTGAGCAAGGACATGTGAAACAAATAAAAAGGAAAAAGTAATGATCAATAATTCTTTGAGCTGTAGTTTCCTCCTGGGAAAGCTACTAAGAAATAGTAGGGGAAAGCAGGAGGTAGATCAGCAGCACAGTCCTGCTCCTAGAACTGCAGAAAGCCGTTCAACAACAACTGGAGCTTTGGTTATTCAGTACATGCCTTTAGGGAAGGCATGTTCTGTATAACTCTATATGTTTTCTCATCTAAGTGCAAAAGAAATAAAATATTCCTAAGGAGAATGTTCATAAAAGTACATGGTTATACTGTTGAACAGACAGTTGCCTTTCAAACGAGCGTTGGTCCTTACTGCACAGCAAAAGCATTTCTTGCTGAGCAGGTCTTAAGAATCAGAAAAAACTAATCTTAGCATACTATGAAATGACTTTAGTGCAACACAGATCTTCAAACACTAAGTTCACTTTTAAATGCATTTCCACGATGTGTCTGTGGCATGAGTTGATTTAAGTGAGGCAACAGATTTGTGGGAGAGTGGAATAGCTGAGAGGGAACAATATATTAAAGTTTTGATTGATGTGTGGCAGGCTGCCTATTAATTTGGTATGTATGTACACGTTAGCTGAACGTATTATGATTGCTTTGAGATAAATGAACAAATGATGCCAATGTGTATCAGTACCTCTTTGCAATACTCATGTTCTTCGCAGTGTTCTGCAAGGCTGACAGGCTGAAATTCATTCATAAGTGTGCATATCGACAGGAATAGAATAGGAACATAACACAGACAAAAAAGAATACCATCTGTTGTACCCATCTTGGAAGGTAACAATCAGAAGAAAAACTGGGTGCCTAATAATTTAGTGACAACATGGGTAGTAAATATAGAGGCTACTGTTGCAGACATCTCTACCTGAGCTAGAGTCCTAGGTACCTTTCATTCTCAGTGGACAAATATAATTTACTCATGTGCACTGTGCCTTAGATGTCCTCATTATCTAATAGAAGAATAATGGTAGGCAAGTACCCATAGTGAGATGAGTGTCATCCCTGTATACATAGTCTGCTAGGAGCAAGAGCAAGGCTGGTCTCAAAACTCCTGAGTGGACAGGACAGAGCAACCAACCAATTTTAGGGATTGATAATGTTATTTTCAAAAAGCAACAGGACCCTTCCTCCTGAGCAGAAACCTGTCCTAAGCTGCCAAACTGTGACTGTAGCTGTAATTATTACATTTATACAGATGTACACTGATGTCGCCCCGTTGCCTTTAGTACCACTGAATGAAGGGTGCAGACAAACACCTTACAGCAGTGCTACTGTCAGAGAGCACAGCATGTAGCAAGCTGTCCTACTCAGCAAGCTTGTTGACATGGACCCATTTTAGAAACCAAAAAAAAAAGCATCTTTTGGAATTGTGTGAGCACAACCCTGCACTGCATGTTCTGAACACAATCTTCTGTAATTACTTTGCTCGGTGTGATTGCTCCCAACAACGTGAGTGTAGAGTAGCCATCAGGTTAGGTCTGTAGAGTTGTGGGGTTAATAATCTGAACAGCCAAATTATGATAACCACTCGTACCTGCCAAAGCAGCTTGGGATGATCCTAATCAATGGAGTTTGTAGCACTCCTGTACAGTAACAGTGTGCTATCATTCTGATTAGAGGGAAAATGACGAGAGACAGCGAAGACAAAAAGAAATGTGAAAATCAGTATGTGTTTCAAAGTCATGCCAGTGAGAGTTCTCAAATGAAACAAAACCCAACAAAACTGTGGTAAGTTCAACGAAGTGTAACAACTGCGGTAACAACCATAATTTGAAATAACAATTTCTATTCCCATTTGATCATTAAAAAAAAAACCAACCCTAAAAACTTTGAAATAGGATCTCTTCCTAGTTTTAATCAGACTTTTCCATGCTCTTACACCAACACTGTGTATATACATATTACTTTCCCCATGAAATCATTTTCCTTGCAAAAGACAGAAGGAAATTGTCATCATCAGTAGCCCAGAAAAAAACAGCAAGGTTTAATCAGAAAAAAACTCACAAATCTTGAAGCCATTTAACCAGATGAAAGCGGTGTCAGTCTTTGCAGTATTGGATTTTTAACACCAGATGGTACTCTCTGAAGGTATAAATTGCAGTGCCACATGACTTAGGTGGTTGTTTCAAAGTAATCAAGATGTATTTGTTTTTATAAAACCTATAATGAAATGATTGCCTAAGGTTCAGTTTCTTTTCTTAGAATAAGAGAGCATTTGGAAGACAGAAAACATCTCATTTTTTAATGTTTTGACGGTGTTCAGATTTATTAATGTCTTATTAGGAAACATACTTGACGAATGCTTTTCAGCATTCAAGCATTCAGAGGTGAAGAAAGCAATTTTCTATGTGTTTTTAACCTCTGGGTTTAGTTGTCTATGCATAGTTGTGAACGGGTGGATGTTAGCTGGTGGTTCTTCGGCATTAGTATGATTCATCAGAATTTCCAGTGAAGCAAATGGGAATTTAATAATAAAGATGTAAGGCCAAAATTATATTCAGTCTGCTGTTACTTTTCTTTAACTTACTTTACCAAACAGAGCTTTACTGAGTTTATACAGTTTAAGATTCAGCACTTAACGCTGCACTTAAATTCTGAAATTTGTCTAACACAAAAGGAAAGAATGAGTTTCCAAATAGTGATAGTGTAATTAAAAAAATATGTTTATAAGTAGCAGCATTTACAGTTTTTTG
The DNA here is from genome assembly GCA_013400755.1 of Pelecanoides urinatrix. Lineage (NCBI taxonomy): Eukaryota > Metazoa > Chordata > Aves > Procellariiformes > Procellariidae > Pelecanoides > Pelecanoides urinatrix. The sequence continues at coordinate 111,982 of VZTQ01011627.1, forward strand.
GGACTGCTACTCCAAGTGCAATTAAGGACTGCTCATGAGTAAATAACTGAAAATGATTAGATGAAATAAGCTAAATTACTCTTCGTATTGTGTTAGGAGGCTAAGGGGAGGAAAAAAGATAAAGCAGACAAAGTTGAAAACGTCTGAGAGGATCTAGTAAACAAGGAAATCACTGACAAAGTTATTAAGTGCTCAGTTGAAACTTTGATGAATTGCATATATAGTTTTCCTTTTCTGAATTGAAAAGGAAAGATGATAGCCAAACAACAAAAATATATGGAGTAGGATTTAGAGAAATTCTCTGCAAGTTCCCTTACTGTTTTTTCCCCCTTCTTTTTATTATGCCAAATCGGTAGCATCAGGCATTCAACAAGACTTTTTTCAGCGTCTTAACTGGTTTTGTTTCATACCTTAAATTGTAATATGTTGCAATATGAAGAACGTACAGCATTTGTTAGCTTTGTTGCTGACAGTTGTAGTGCATCCATTAAGGACTTTGCTCATTTAATACAACTTCATGCAAGGTCTTAATTTACATCATATGATTAAGTTCTCAACTTTTTTTTTTTTTTTTTTTTTTTCTCAGAAAAAGCTCATGTTTTTGCACCTCTTTACATATAACGGTTTATATATATTTTAGCCTGAAAGTTATAAATCTATACAAGAAGTTGCTTAGGAGTATGTTTTCTGAGACAAAAGAATATTAGAAATAGATCAGGTTAAGGTACAAGTCAATGTACCCATCCTCTTTGGAATGCTCAGTCATTCTGCATCTCCCCATAGTACATTAATGGCATGATACTGCTAGAAAAATGTGAGCTGCATAGAACAGCAATGATTTTTCTTGGGTTTGGTTGATTATCTTGACCAAAATTGAACTTCTGGGAATGTGTGAATACCCTGTCATTACCTGTAAAGTGCTTTTTGTTTTGTTGCTAACATATTAATGATAATATTATAAACAACAGGCAACATCTGACTTTCCCATCTGCATTTGCCAGTTGATATATCTGTCACTAAAATGTGGAAATGTGGAAATGGAGGAGAAAAAAGGGGACTTGTAACAGCAATTCCTCAGTGAAGTATTCATTTATCTTGAAAAAATATCTCATCTACTCCAAAATTAAGGTTCATAGTATAAAATATCACCCTGCCAAATGTTAGAAAGTGACTGAAAGAAAAACTTCAAATTTCCTCCTCCCTTTCTCTTGGTAGTACATATTAAGCATTTGGTTTATGTTGCTATCAGTTACCTAAAGGAAGAACTTCAATGTTGTAAGCATATATGAACATGTGCATTTCAGTAGTTTAGTAATTAAGCTATAAGTAATTATAATGCATATCAACAATCACAGCAGGCTTCAATGGAGAGCATTATTACAAGAGATATTGAAAGGACACTAGGGTGGCCGTCACAGATTAGCAGTACTGGCATTAGCAAATGGACATTGTGGTCTGAGGTAGGAAAACATACTTTATTAATTAGAGTAATAATAATGCTGTTAGCTCCCTGTGATAGCTAATTATAGGTGCCTGATAATGTTGATACATTTAAAGATCTGTTACTGTTTTCTACTACAGTCCTAGAATATACAGCCGCCCTCTACAAAAAATGTTTAAAATAAGAAATCAGGTCCTGAAAAGAGATCTGCATAACCCTGAAGCAGAATTTAACAGAAATATTCTAAACAATAGTATAAGATCTCCATAAATTAGCATAACTGTTCCCAAGAGGGCTGCAAATCTCTAAAACTAAGTATTACTGGAACACAAACTCGCCACAAATCCTTGACATAGAGAAAATAGGACAGGGACTGGTTAATATTCAAGGGAAAACATTTTCTCTCAGTTTGCTGTGTTAATCACAGAATCGCAGAATAGTTTCAGGTGGAGGGCACCTCTGGAGATCATCCAGTCAAACCCATGCTCAAAGCATTCCCTGCTAGAGCGGGTTGCTCAGGCCTATGTGCAGTCAGGCTTTGTTTGTCTTCAAGGATGGAGACCCCACAACCTCGCAGGGAAATCTCTTCCAATGGACAATCACCCTTACAATAAAAAAAGTCTTTTCATACGTTTAAACAGTTTCTTGTATTTCAATTGTGCCCATGCACAAATGATGAAAAGTGGGTTCTTCTTTTCAGTCTTGTTCTCAAACCAACAGCTTTCGGGGGCTCAAATTCTTGCAATAAAATCTTAACAATTCCCTCTGTAACCTTAGGAAGAACTTTTTACTTTTTAGCCCATCTGAAGCCTAGTCCTGTCAGGAACTCCTGATCTCTGCTCATACTATCACCTTCCTCCTTACTATATTTTCCCAAAGTCTACTTTCCAGAGATCCTCCTCGACCTGGGCATCTTCTATTGCCTTTATGAAGAGGAGGAAGGATCCCCTTTTCAGTCCTTCCATCTGGCCCAGAGTGAAGCAGCTGAGAGAAAGCAGACAGTTCTTTGCTGCACAGTCACAGTCTGACGGCAAGACCTTCTTAACACAACATGTTACACTGCTTGCAGCAAAGAGAAAATGAACATAAACCTTTCAGGATGCTATATGAGAAAGAAGTAATGCCTTTGACACCTCTGACTTAGCATGCTGAATACTTTGATTGTATACTTGGATAATTTATGATGTTCAAGTATAACACTTAACAACTAATCATCTCTGGGCCTCTTGGAGTACATACTTTAAAACTTCTTGATTTTGCTATGAAAAAAGTGAATTGTCATTATTTCTGAGAGTGCTTTTGTTTAATGGAGTTGTATCAAGCCATTCCTCTGTTGATAGTTTACAAGAAACAAATGAAAGCGGATTGAGTTTTCAGATTATTGAAAAGAAAAACAAATTTCTAAGAAAAGGTAGCATATGAGTTTATAAGCAAATTAAAAAGATAACTTATGCATGTATGAGCACCAAGATCCCTTGGCACAATAGACAATAGTGTTCCAAAGAAGCTCTTATTATCTGCTTTGTCAATCAAGTGCATGGTTCCTAAGTACTCATTGACTTGATAGCAGCTTCAAAAGAGTCTATTTGGTCAACAATTCATGTTCCTGTAGATTTGCATAATAAAACATAAAAGTTTCCTAGGAAACACTATAATCTATTAGGTCAACCATCATATAATTCTGCCACATGGGATTCATTTCACTTTAAACTTTCCATCTTTCTTATAAACCCCCTTTACATATTGAAAGGCTACAATAAGGTCTCCCTGGAACCTTCTCTTCTCCAGGCTGAACAAGTACAATTCTCTCAACCTTTCTTCAAGGCAGAGGTGTTCCAGTCCTCTGATCATTTTCATGGCCCTCCTCTGGACGTGCTCTGACAGATCCATGTCCTTCTTGTACTGGAAACCTCAGAACTGGATGCAGTACTCCAAGAGGAGTCTTACGAGAGCATAGTAGAAGGGTGGAATGATGTCCCTTGACCTGCTGGCTACACTTCTTTTGATGCAGCCCAGGATACAATTGGTTTGCTGGGCTGCAAGAGCAAATTGCTAGTTTGTGTTAAATTTTTCATCCACCAGTATCTCCATGTCCTTCTCCACAGGGCTTTTCTTGGTCCATTCTTCCCCCAGTTTGTATTGATATTAGGGATTCCCCTAACCCAGGTGCAGGACCTTGCACTTGGCATTGTTGAACTTCATGACCTTCGCATGGGCCCACTACTCAAGTCTGTCAAGGACCCTCTGGATGGTCCCCTCCTATCCAGTACCAACTTTTATAAGTGCCTCTAAGAGGATCTAATGTTGGTCAGAAGCTGTCCCTTTGTCAGAGAGCGTGCTGAGTTTGGGGCACAACTTCATATGCAAGGCCTGTTTGTGTGCTGATATGACTGATATCTCTCCATGAAGGAGAGTCAATCTCTAGTGATCTACAGTTTGAATTGTATTGTTAAATTAATCCAACCGAAAGTTAGTAATTAGTTATGTATAAAGATAGGCTCATTAAATAAGCTGAGAAAGGGAAAATTAGAAATTTGTGAGGCTTGACCAACTACCTAACTCCTGAAAAATTTTATTGGATTCCAATTTGAACAAGAATTAAAATGCTATTAACGCTCTCCAGAGGCTACTAAATCCCTCCTGGTGTATCCAGCATTGTTTCCCTCATTAATCTTTAAATAGAAAAGGCTCACCTGAAGCATCTCCCAGGTATGCTATGCATGGAAGAATTGCCTTTATGAAGTGCACAAGAGAATTGGGTAGGAAATAGTAGGGAATTGGAAGTGCTCCTTGCCAGCAAAACATAAGCTCTGTACTTGCCAGAAGGATCTAGAAAATATAATTAAGAAGCAAACAAACAAACATAATTTATTAAAGAAAAAGTCTTACTGAAGTATTGAAGTTGGAAATAAAACTATTTTCCAAACAATATTTTCCTTTGAAAACTATCAGTCAGCTGTAACATCTACAAAAATTGGACATGCCTATCTGTAATCCTAGGAAGTAAGTTTCTGTTGCAACAGCCACTCAGCTTCTCTTTATTCAGTCATGTGATTAGCAAGACACAGAGGTTTAGATCTAGGTTTTGTATACTTTCTGGTGACATAGCTAGGGGTCAAGTGCCTGTGTGGGGACATACTATGTGTTATTGATAGAGACATGGTCAACAAACTCTTGTCACAGAAAGCAGAGATGATTATGGAATCAACTGTGAACATCTATATGAATGGAATAAAAGGTATTTAGAAACAAGAGAAGAGGTGGTGGGACACCTGGCATGTCTTATAGGCCACCTAGAAGTAAGAATGTCAAAGTGACAAAAAGTTGCAATGAAGGTTAAGGTGACAGAGAAAAGAGGAAACACTGAGCCACATCCGGGACAACCAGGGGATCAGGCCCAGCCAGCACGGGTTCATGGAAGGCAGGTCCTGCTTGACCAACCTGATCTCCTTCTATGACCAGGTGACCCGCCTCGTGGATGAGGGAAAGGCTGTGGATGTGGTGTACCTGGACTTCAGTAAAGCCTTTGACACTGTCTCCCACGGCATTCTCCTAGAGAAGCTGG
>VZTQ01011627.1:117232-157919 GCA_013400755.1 Pelecanoides urinatrix
GTGTAGATGAGGTGCTTAGGGACATGGTTTAGTGGGCATGGGGGTGTTGGGTTGACGGTTGGACTCGATGACCTTAGAGGTCTTTTCCAACCTTAGTGATTCTATGATTCTATGATTCTATGATGGCAGGGAGAATGGGAAAAAAAAAAATCATTAATGAATTAAGGCAGGGGTGAGCACTGTTGATTTAACTAGTTCAATCGAGAAAAAGAAAGTCTTAAGCTCATAGACCAACGAGAACAATTCAGTGTTGTCTGGGGAATACAGTACATGTTCTTTTTTTTTTTTTTATCTTTTCGTTTAGTCCTGTCATCCTAGATCATTCAGAGATTTGTAAGTTTAGCCTTTTTTACAAACTGTTGACGATACTGGAAATCCAAGGATCATCCCAAATTGCTTTAGGCAATTTCAACCTGAAGTTAAAACAGGCAGTTCTGAGACATTTGGGTGTGGGACAGAAGAAACCACTGTGCAGCAAGGGCAATTACGCCAGGGACCCGGCCTCAATGCTGCTTGGATAAATAATTCTGGTTTTCTGGACATGTGCAGTAGCAGCCATTTCAACATGCCTGTGGCTTTATGGACGGAGAGTTAGGTGCTTGACCATGTAAAATTCTCAGATATAAAAATGACTTTCACACAGCTGAGGTAGAGCAGAGTGGGGTTTTGTGTAGATAGTTAGACACTGGTTTTCAGATGTGTTACTTGTGGTAGGTGTGGGGGTCCAAGAAAAACTACTTGAAAAATTCCAGGTTTGGGAATGAGATTTAATTGATACCTTAAAAAGAAACCCAAGTTCACTTCTTAATAAAAAATGCAAAGTACCCCACCTTGGTTGCATACCCAATGAAGTAGCAATTCTTTGTACTGCTGAGAGAAAAACACATCCCTTATCAAGTCCAGAGTTAGCAAATGTATCTTGAATTTTGTCCAATAACCTAAAGACTGATAACCAGTTTTTAAAACAAATGAAACCCTCTTGCATTTCCCCAGTGATGAGAATGTTGTTTGCACTTTCACATCTGTAGTTTTCTTCCTCTTTAAGGCTTACAAAAGGTAAGTGGCAGAGAAGGACAAATATGCAGCAGACGTGAGATTTGCATGGAAAATACTGCAATGGAAGGAAAGCAGAGCTGACTTATTTGATGCAGCTGCTGAGTTATTCAAGGACATCGCCCTCTGGCTGCACTGTCATCAGCTACCTTTGAAAGATCCCCAGGGTGAATGACAGAGTGGGTCAAGAATGACCCAGCTCAATTTCCTTTTTATTGTTTTTCATTGTAATCTGATTATCTTGTGCTACCATGTGTCAAAGTGACATTGTTTGACAACTGCATCAAATTCACAGGAGCACAGGAGTGTGTAAGGAAAAATATGTGCTTCATTCAATCCTTTCAACCTGCTTTGGGGATTGCATGGACTTTTTTTTTGGTTTTTAATCTTCCTCTTTCTCTACCGGTGCAAATAACTAACAGCTTGAATAGCTCTAATTAAACACCACACTGTGGAACGTATGTTTTGTCAAGTGACTGGGTAACTGGTACAGTCATAGCCTGAAATCAGGAATTCACAGGGCTATGATGACTGAAAAAATCTAGCTTTAATTTTTATATTTAACTACTTGATTGCCAGTGGATGTGGAATCTACTGGAAGAGTGGGAATATGGATTATCTATTGATTAAAGACTCCTTTGAAATGAGTGATTATGTTCTAGCAAGACCATGCAACTTTGGCCATGCTTTTATGACTGCAGAATATTTATAAAATGTCTTTATGTGGCAGGAGTTCATCTAAGGTTCTTTGTAATGATCAGATTCCTATTTTCCTTCAGCGCGGGATAGAGAACTCCCAGAGCAGAGGGAATGGGCTTAGGGAAGAGGTGCTATTTTAAGAGAACAGTCAGAAGCTGCTGCAGGCACAGGCCCAGAAATCCAATACAGAACATAAATTATTTACCTGCAGCCACATAATCAGGGTCGTGCTGGAAGAGGCACCCAACAAACAGCAAGATGCTATGAGAGGTACTGTCAACATTTCCGTTAATAGACTGTCTCTCAATTTGTGCCCCAGCATGTGTGTTGGCTATTGTACTGCTGGAGGTGATGTCTTTCAGATGAGATGGAAAATGAGGTTCTGACTACATGTGGTCACTAATGATCCCACACCAGCCTCTGTAAAAATGGGAGATAACCCAGGTGTCCTGGAAGAGCTTTGGTTTAGATAATTACATTTTGCTGATCTATATTTCACCTGTGGTTTCAATTAGATATGATATTCTTAACTTGCTGCACTAACCTGTTATGTAGGTTCACTGTTTATGGAGAAGGTACTGTCATTTCAGGGAGACATGAGTCTTAATGTTTGGGGTAAAAGTTCTTAACATGAGAACAGTCCTTTTTTTATTGTTATAAGGACATATTCATTGACATTTTGAAGAATGAGATGGGAAGGACGGTGGGCCACCATTGTAAAATGAAAAGGAGAAAATTCCAGTAAATTAGGATTGACTTCTTTTCAAACAAGCTAATAAAATAAAATACGACATGGCTTAAAAAATACTGTCAGACCATGAAAAACAGAATGTGTGCCAGTGAGGAAAAAAGAGCTTAAGCAGGCTCCTAAGCCTCCAGGTGTAATTCTGGCTTGTATTTCTAACTTAAATCATCTGAACCCTGGGCAGACAATGTGGTAACATGGTGGCAAAAAATAAGTAAATAAAAATAATAAATCAGGTATTTGCCCTCCTTGCAAACACATGACAGAATCCTAAATGCAATTTAGCCCAACACTGAAAATGGCCAGAAAGTCTGAATCATGGCAAATTTTATTAAACTTTAATCAGCATATGTGAACAGTGTGGTGGCATTTGTTTGAAGTTCATGCTGAGAGGTGAGATCTGTGCTCATGCATGAAACTCCTTAGCTGTCTCGTAAATTGGTGTCTTTAGTTTGGAAAAACAGATAGTAATAGGTCTGCCAAAAAAAACCCCTAAGGTGCATAAGAAACAAAAAGAAATCTGGATGCCACAGTACTGCCAAGGGAGACCAAAAGGCATCAGCAGTAAATTAGATTGAGCAGTAGCTTGCAGTGTGACACTACTGAAAACATGACTGAAAGCTGTTTATACAGAGGTCTCATGCCCTTGATCAGGTTTCTTTCGGTTTCCTCAGGGTAGTACTTTGCATTTGAAATACCGTGTATAGATTGTTCCTGTCAATAATCAGTGGGGGAACCAAACAACAACAACAAAAAATCTTAATCAAGTTAGCAGCTGTTCATGGAAGGGGCTGGAAATAGTTCATGATTAAGGGGCTGAAATGACTGAATAATGAGGAATAATTAAAAGGCTAATTTATGACTAAACATTTAATTTTCATGATGGAGGTCAATGGGAGTTTCATCATTAACTGTGAAGGAAGATGTGTCAGCCCTCAGGAGAAAGATATTTACCATTATTTTTGCCATCACCTTACCAGATAATATTTTGACATTTATTAACTATAAGCAAAAAAAGAGAATTTTATATGAGGGCTATAGTTGGAAGAAAAGAGAGAGCACCTTTGTTCAAAAGAAAATCTTCCCAATGATATTTCCTAAGGAAAACGGTGGAAACCCAGGTGGCCAACATGGGGGTAAACTGCAGCTGTCAGGGCACTGAGAAATGGGTAACGAAGGTGAAACCTGCCCTGGCTAGGGGGTCAAATATGATTGGATCACCTCCATGATTATTTTATTTGAGTTTATGTGATTAATTCAATATCAAAGTTGATTGTTGCCCAGGGGACAACAATCATTGTCAGCTTTATGTTCTTTAAAGCAGCTGGATTAAGTTTGGGAATTACTGTGACTCTTTTATTAGTGTATCAGTGAAAATGTTTCTTCCAGATTTAGTAATTGACAGTAATTTCAGCAAGGTGATTTTTCTTAAAACTGTACTTTTGCATTCCTAGAAAAATTTAGAGACACTTATTTTTATTTACTTCTTTTTGCAAAAGACTCTTCCTACCTGACTTTAGATTTTTATGGTATAGCCACTCCATCTGAACCAGTAACCTGGGATGGCTTTATGGTCAGTGAAGAGAGGGCAAATCCAGAGCATGATACATCAGATACACTGCAGATTTTTTTCTTAAAATAAGAAGAATAAAATGCTAGAGTTATTAATCCTCTGTACTGATTATATATTCCCATTAACAAGCTCACATGTATGTGAGATGAAGTGAATCCCACCCTTCAAACCCAAAAATATTAATTCATATAATTAAGGCTATGGCATCTCCTTCCTTGAAGATAACCTTAATTAGTGTGGATAAGGTCCTGAACAACCCTAAATGGACTTTGGGCATGAATTTGAACTCAATGACCCCTGAGGATCTCTGCAAATCCACATGGTTCTGTGAAATAAATCGCACTAACTGGAAGCAAAGGTCTTGAGAACAGGTTTAGCATGTTAGCATATCGATACTTTCATAATTCAGCAAAACCAATGCAAAGGACATATTGACTGTTTCTCTTGTTGTTACTTCCTCTAGTTTCATAAAAGAAAACATGAGACTGACCCTGTTTATATATTAGGCCCATGCCATTTATTTCCTCTGAGAGATAAAATTCAACCTTCTCCACTTCATGCAAAATTTCATGCTCTCTTTCTTACCTACTGATTTTATTTTCTCATAAAACAATGCTTAACGCCCTTATTATTCACATGTTCCAAGTTAAGCACCATTTAAGAGACACTGTTAAACCACATCCTTGGTTTGGCACACAGCTGAGCCTATTATTAAGTTGATTTGTTGACAAAATTAGAAAAGGATAATTAGTTAGTCAGCAGGAGAAAAATAGGCTTCAAATTTCACCAAGAGCAAAAGGTGTATTTCAAAGAAATAAATCCAAGTTCCTATTCAAAACATTGTTTAACAACTATACTCTGTTCAACAGACCCTGAACTAATCTCTAGTGGTTCATAGAGTTTGTCTATTTAAATGCACAATAAATCATACATTGCTGAAAAGCAGGCATTTAGTTCTGGAAAAGACAGTAAAAAAATCACATGAGCGATTTTCAGTTTTATGAAGAAAAGAAACCAATTGGGCTACGTTTTTTGCAACCAACTGGGCTACATTTTGATGATATTAATTTTATCTCCACAACCATTCATTTCACCTTCATCTAGCACACATTTTAGTACTGAAATTTGGTTTTACACAAAATAAACAAACTTTGACCTCTGTTATAACAGTACCTGTAGCTTTCAGCCAGAGATCAGTGCCTCATTATACTAAGTGTTGTCCACTTAATGTAACAAAAAGACCATCACAGTCTCCAAGATTTTTCACCCAAACAAATCTGAAGGCTTAAAAACTATAAAATTTAATTTCTGATATACATAAGGATTTCTCTGAGTGAAAATTTTTGCATGATTGTTGTGATTTAACCCCAGCTGGCAACTAAGCCCCACACAGCCGTTCACTCACTTCCCCCTGGTAGGATCAGGAAGAGAATCAGAAGGGTAAAAGAGAAAACTCATGGGTTGAGATAAAGACAGTTTAACAGGTAAAACAAAAGACACACACAAGAAAAGGAAAACAAGGAATTCATTCATTCCTTCCCATCGGCACACAGGTGTTCAGCCATCTCCAGGACAGCACAGCTGTCCCAGCCGTGTCCCCTCCCAACTCCTTGTGCCCCCCCAGCCTCCTCGCTGGTGGGGTGGGATGAGGAGCAGAAAAGACCTTGACTCTGTGTAAGCACTGCTCAGCAGAAACGAAAACATCCCGGTGTTATCAACACTGTTTCCAGCACAAATCCAAAATATAGCCCCATACTAGCTACTGCGAAGAAAATTAACTCTACCCAAGCAAAACCAGCACAGTGATAAAAGACTATAAGACTATTGCAAATGAAGTAGCTAAGGTCATGTGAGTTTTTTAATCTATGCATTTAGCAAATAAACCTGACTGCTGCAGCTGTGGATTATTTCTTTCATTATTATGCAGAAATGTAGGCTTTTCTTTTGACCAAGCATTTATGCTTATTTTATTTTTCAAGTTGTGTGTGAACTAATGGTATGCTAATCAGGGTAATGATTTCAAAAAGACACTTTAGTAATCCTTTAAATTCTTATTCATATTAATTGAGCTAAGAGGAAGCACATTATTATTTGTCATTACAGTTAGAAGGCATACTTACTGCTGTCCCTCCTCTAATTCAAATTATTAAGGAATCTGTGATATAATAAGCCCAGCATCAAAGTTGTGACAATTAACACTAACAATTTTCTCTCTCTCTCTTTTTTTTTTTTTAAGTAAACCCAAATTTTTCCTTTTCAAGTGAATGGAACATATCACTGACAGGGATATGTAAATGTCTCTTCCTGATTGTTCAAATCAATGATAATATTAAAAAGATAATACAGCTCCAAGAAGGTTTATCTTCTAATTCATGCAGATTTCTGTTTTTTCCTCGACAAAAATTGATAATCATGATTAAGACTCTTTTGAAGTTACGTTATGAATATATTAGAGGTAGAACTGCTCAGAGAACCTTGAAGTCCCAAGTGAATTGTTGAAAACAATAGGAATCTTCCCATTAAATTTGATAGCTGTGATCTACATTTCAAGGTGAACAGGTGTCTAGCCTTTTCAATTTTAATCCAAATTTTTTTGGGGAAGATAAGGAATGGGTTTGAAAATTCTCGGTTCAGACCTTTCATTCTTACTGCTGTGAGCAGCTACATGAAAATTATTGAAATTCCTCACATAACCATGGTGTCATTCAGTTTCATATATAGTTTTATATATAATTTTGTGTATAATTAAGTCAGGAAACATCAGTCGAGCATCTCTACTTCATGGTCACAAACCTCAGAAGAAGACCACAGACTTGGCTGACCCATGCCAAACCTAGCTTCTCATCCAACCAAGGTGTATCCTTCCACCTTGGTGCTCACTCTGCTATTAGCTACAGAACTGAGGTTTGCTGACACCACAAGACTACAACTGGCAGCATCTTGCCTACCTGTACCCATAGATGGCACCACCAAAAGTTTGGTCCTCTCCCATTCCCATAGTCTAAAACTGGAAGCAGGTAGTGTCTTCAGGGAGATATATCTTTACCAGTCAGTCTCCTTGGCTTCCTATGAGTCTGTTTTGGGCATGCCCTGAGATGTCTAATGCTTACACCAGCACTGAGAAACCTAGTTGGTGTTCTCTGGGCATTCATACAGTAGATCTTTCTTCAGCTGTTGTACTTGGAGGATGCAAACCAGCCGGCATCACAATGCATCTTCTGAATTGAACCCTGGTAAACCACAAGCAGAACCTTTCTCATACCCATCATCCAGTGTCTTAGAGATCGGTAATTCACCTGAGACACTGGAGAACCAGTTCTTAGTTCCATCTGAGGTATTTATGTTTGTATCTGTTATCAGCCAGGTAAATGCTTTAATCAGTAGTCTACTGAGTATTCTGATGTTTGTATCGTTCATTCCTTCCAAATGAAAACATTGTCTGGGATAAGCAGTAAATATTCATGTCTAGGAAGAGAGAAAATGTGGCAGTGTAGTTAATTTTATAGACTTTTAGTTAAAGCATATAAGAAAGAAGAGATCTAGAGGTCAGTTCAGGGTCAGTAAATACTCAATATAAAACTACAAATATCCGATATTTCCTGGATTCCTCTACTGTCTCTCATGGGCTATTTACTTCTTTCAAAACAAAACCAACAACAACAAAAATGTAGAGGGTGGCTAGGGCAGGAATTATTTTAGAATAATCTAGCTAATAAACATGTATTAGACATGCAACCTAGGTGACCTGTTGACTACCAGTTTAAGTGAAATGGCTACTTTCCTATCTTCCAGATATGATCTGTAAGGAAGGACTGGTTTATATTCCTATCTCCAAGGGAAACCTGACAATTGTGAAACCAGAGATGGCACATAGGAGAGACTGTCATCTCCCAAGCATTTTGAGTTGGTTCATCCTGGCTCAGCTTGCCAGTGGATTCCACAAGGCAGTAGACAGTAATTGCTGGAGGTTTTGGCATTGTCTTAGGTCTCCTTCTGTGAGTCTGGACATTTATTACTTCAGTCACTGAAGAGGCTCCTGCTTTCTGCTTTGGAGATCTTAGTCCTATATTTGGTCATGATAAAGGTGCACTTACACGAGCAAAAGCTTGTAGGATTAAAAGTTTCTGTAGTTGTGGGAGTGAGAACTACAAAAGGGCTTGCCAATGTTTTGAGTTTAACATAAACAGCAATTCTATCTGCGTCTTAAAAATTTGGCATAAACTAAGGTATGATGGTCAAAAAACATAGTAAGAATAATCACTGTAGTTAGGATGGGATGACAGAATCATGTCTGTCGTGTTCAGACTTTTTCTGTATTAAGGGGAATTTACATTTTATCTCTATATAATTGATGAGACATGAAAATCTCCTTTATATTTTTCTGACCTCTGTAACTATTTTTCCCTGTTTCCTTGCTGTAAAAATCAAATAAATACTACGTTGTATGTACTTAGAGTTCATATGATTATTGGCCCAATTATAATACATTTCACCGAAATTCATTGGACTGCATTTTTATGATACTGTATAGCTAGCTATTAAGGAACATAGCAATGAAATTGAATGGCTACAGAAAATGCAGTCCTATCATTCCAGATTGGTAGATTGATAGGTCAATCGGCTTCTGTGCCAAGGCAGTGATTAGCTCTTTTGATATACTTATGCATTAAGTTTTCTTATTGCATCCAGGCCTATTACATTTACAGGCCACAAGAAGAGTGGTAAAATCAGACAGAAAAGACAGCAGTGGTGCAAACAGGAAAGAAATACAGAGAAGAAAGATTTGTAATGAGAGACACATTTATGTTTTTGGCCAAGAATGACCACCATTAAATCTGCACATGGTGCAGAGCTGCAGATATCAAGGAGCTAGAATAATTTTCAGGGTCAATAGCAGAACAGAGAACCATTATAAAGCTGTTACTATACATGAGCTGTTATGGGACCCTGTAGCAGCATCCTCAATGAAAACTGTTTTAGGTTTCAGTGCTGTGAGCATTTTGTTTATTTAACTGAACCCCTGTGAATAGTACTATTTATGTGGTCATGTGGAAAAAAAAAAAAGAGGAGCATTTGGAACAGTGACTGGAAGCATCAGAACTTATCTGTGGAAGTGAAAATGAGCTGAATGAGCCATACATGAGGCTTGGCAGGGCTGACTGTAGCTCTGCTCAAACCCTCTGAGTTCCTCTCTTAGGTTTTTATGTTGCTTGCTTTGACTGTAAGATATGAACAGCTCCTACAGAAATAAACTGCTAAGTTCCTACACAGTCTTTTCTCTCTTTTAGGATACAAACTCTTTGAATTAGGAGTCTTGGTTTATATTTATATTTGCTTTTCAGACTTTTATTAATTAGTTCCTCAATCAACCTCTATATCTTGCTTTGCCTTTGACAAAAAGCCATTTGTTTTATTGTTGGTTGTTGGGTTTTTGCTTTTTTTTTGTGGGGTGTGTGGAATTTTATCATTTATGCCTTTGGTCAGTTCTGTTTTCTTCTATACAACCCTGGAAAGGAGCCTCTCATCTTCTGAATAAAAACATGCAGCTTTATTACTGCTGCTGTTGCTATGTTGCCATGTGGAAACTATCAGTAGTCTTTGTACAGCCAGAAGTTAATTGTGCAACAGAATGATTAGATCTTTAAAATACAATGTGAACGTGTGAAGAATGTGGGTTTTTTTCTTCATGTTGCTACTTTTGTATTGTTTTTATTGTTGCCATAAATTCAAATTTTTTTTTTTAAGTATGCAACAGAAACTCTTCATTTTTATATTTTTATAATATCCACCAAAAGTTACTTTGTAAATGTTGGTACTGAAGGGACATAAATATCCCATACCATAAGGTGCTTACTTCTTCCAGACTTCTTTTAGTATTGCAAGAGTCATGATGAAATGTAATGTCATGAACCTCAAAAAACTTGGGGGGGGGAAGAGAAAGATTAATTTTAAGCTTACAAGTTTTCCTGTCGGCTCATAATCTTGTCGAGATAGGACAAAGTAATTCAAATCCAACAGGGACTTCATAATTTACTTGTTTGTGGGAGTAGGCATAAGTTCTTCAGGTACTTTCACACATTTTAAAACAGCCGTGTCAAATTTTCAACAAGGAACAAGCATTTCAGTACTTAAATTTGAAATGCCTGAGCTTTCAGAAGTGGTCAGAACCCAAGTCTCTGCAATCCATTCCTCCTCAGAAAGTTTTTGTCTAAAAATCAGCATCACTGACCCTAATAGCATATGAACATATTCCCAAATTTTATCTCAATTGATAAGATGTAAGAACATTACAGCTTAAAGTCAAGGACATTTTTCCTATCTTTCTACAGAGAGATTTAAATACAGAGTGTGTTGGAGATCTGTGAAACAGAACTTGAATTCAGTCTTGTAATTGAGATCAAAATTAAAAGTTTTGCTAAATTGAGTAGTAGCCAGACAAGCTCATTCAGCATGGAAAAGAAATACCTGGCTGAGTAAACATTTGTGTTATTGCCTCACTTACACATCTTTATGCTTCAACCATATTCCAGAACAGAAGGAGTGAAGAACTTGTGGGCTTCACAGTGCAAAATCAGAGTCCTTTGGCTCTCTTGGAAACAAATTCCACTAGAACTATCTTTTCATATTCTCACACTTTCCTGAAAGTTGTACACTTGTACAATATCATCCTATAATTAAAATTTGTTTGCAAAAATATTAAGAAAAATCACTTAACCACTTTTGAACTATGGAAAGATGTTTGGGGGAAGTGAAGACCTTTCACATGATGAACTAGATCTTTTGCAGGGAGTCAAGAGGATAAGCCATCCAAATTCTTCTTGACTGAAATGGTGTTAACACAGAAGCTCTGAAAGAAAAATAAAAAATGTTGCTGGAGAGAATCTTGTGTGACGTACGCAATTAATTGATATGTCTTGGCTTTATACTTTTCACTAGAATCTCCTCTGGGGTTGGATCCACTTTCTATACTGCACTAAAACCTTTCCAGTGTCTACAGATGCTACTGCAACATCAGTCATTCTTCACAGAGAAACAATCTATCTGTATTAACGAATACAGTCACAGCTAATAATACAGACAAAGAGACAACGTGGGTGGATAGTTTACAATTCATTTACTCTCACAGATTCACTGAAGTATTTTTGACTAAATAATTCATCTTAAAATATCAAGAGGGAAAGAAGAAGAGGGGGAGAAACAAATAACGCATTAAAGTCTCATAAAGAAACAAATATAACAATCACAATGCTAATTATCCATACAATTACTGCAAATCTCAACAGGCTGATTTGGTTCGAGTGGAGTAGAAATAGATGAGTTCTCAAATTGCATTCGTAAGTATTGCCATTTGATCAGAAGTGATAAAATGAGTGTGTGTATATACAATATACATTTCCGTCAATTCAGAAAAACACTAAGCTCTCCAAAGCAAAGATGTGCAATACTTAAGATTTCTTGTGCAACCAACTGAGACACACGCTCAGGTAAGGGTGTCCTTATGATCTTAACGGGTTACCATAT
This sequence comes from Pelecanoides urinatrix, assembly GCA_013400755.1. Classification (NCBI taxonomy): domain Eukaryota; kingdom Metazoa; phylum Chordata; class Aves; order Procellariiformes; family Procellariidae; genus Pelecanoides; species Pelecanoides urinatrix. The sequence goes on from VZTQ01011627.1 coordinate 128,824, forward strand.
ATCTGCTTACCTGTTGCTACAGTCTGCGCATATGACGTTAGCCCCTGACAAACGTGAAGTAATTCAGTTTGGCTCAGTCTGTGATGAAAAGGGTTTAAAGACAGTCATGTTACATCTCATCTGGGAAGATTTCACAGGCACAGAGCTGATATGTGAGGATTTGATAACTCCTTTTAACTTGGATGTGTAACCGTGTGTTCTTTTCAGACCCACTGGGTGTTTGCATTATGAGATAATAATTCCTCTCTTTTCTTTTGCCCTGTCCTAGCACTGCTTTGTTTACAGGCTACGTCTGCTCTCTAGATGATCTGAGGTAATCAGACAAGCCTATTCTTTACAAAATCCCAGCTTTATTCATCCAGAGGTTAAAAGACATATAGCGAATGAAGGAAAGAAGAGTAGAAGGAGAGATTACAATCTAAAAAGCTGGTTTCTGTTCCTAACTGAAGTAAATTTTCCGTACGTTACTGATAAAATTTTTAAACCAATCTAAGTTTGCTATTACAAGGACAGTTTTCCTTTTCCAGGCACCCAGTCTGATGTTCTGGGTTTATGTTGATGGTGTACTCACACTAGAGGTGGTTGGAATAGTTCTCTGAACAGAAGTCATACTGCAAAATACTACATTTGCTGAAAAATAAATACATAAATGTCAGTTGGTAACCCAAGATTATTGATACGTTGGGTCATTTTTCATTAAAACCTCTAAATTCTAATGTTCATCTGTAAAAAGAGAGGTATAAAAACACCTCACTGCAGTAAAAATAGTTAGAAATTGCAGCACAATAATTTCCAGGACTTTGAAACGGAGAACATAAAAGCAGCCAGCATTAGCCAAACAACGCACATTTTCTGAGTGGAGCATGCTGGAGGGAGTGTGAAGTAAATTTACCCCCATATTAGAAAAAAATAAACTCTTCCATAGTCCCTGTGTTCTTCTGTGTTGGACATGGAAACTAGCCAGATTCCTAAGGGCTCAGGAAGCTGGAGCTGATAGCACGTGAGCTTTTTTCCTTTGAGAAAAGGGTCACAGTGTGACAGACACTATACAAATGATCTGTATATTATCTGATGACTAATTGGTAAAGATTAAGATAATATCCTGCAGTGTTTGTGATGGGAGAGCTGCTTCCAAGCTTATGACTAGCAGAAGTTGACCTTCTGATTTCACTTCGTGCTAACTATCCTAATCTCAGCTGGAAGAAAATGAAAATAAATGATTGGCATTATGCGTTCAAGCAAAAGATTTCAAGGCTTGCCATGCAGGGCTGCCTCACTGTTAACTATCCTCCACACTCATCGATTGCTCTGGAGTATTGGGCATAGCCAAATATCAATGCTGAAGTTCTGTTTGGATAACCACAGCTCAAATAATAAAATCTTATACACATATGAAATGCAAACAAACCAACACCCCATCTCTCCATCATGAAAACAAACATCCCTAAATCTTCCTACTTGTATTCAGATGGAAAATGCTTAATCTTACTTGCAATACACAAATCACAGAGAAACCAACAAATATGGCATGAACATAAGATACTGAATTACAAACAAACTGGGTTTGCCAATGATTAAATTACCAGTCAAGTGAACTTTACACAGAAAAGGAACATGCACAGAATTTCTTTGGAAAGTTCCATTTGGATGGGCAAGTTAAATTAGTCTTTTAGAGATGCCACAGGCTTTATTCTTCATGAATGTGGCTGTTGTGTCATCATTTGTACCTGTACAGTTCCATCTTATTTTATTTATTTTCTTGGTAGTCCCTGTAAAAAGAGAAATAATTACAGCATATATTTCTAAACAATAAGGAATTTTCCCACAAAAAAAAAGAACATATTATTGTTCTGAATTCCAAATTGCAGGTCATAGCTAGGTTAAACAAGACTGATTATTTCTATTAAACACACTATTAGTTTCTAAGATTTAAATTTGTTTACATGATGTTGTTGACTCCCTAAGGTAAAAATGCTGTTAATATTTAATTTGCAATTATATGAAAAGAGATTATGTATGTGCATAAATGGAAAGCAATACATCTAACTGGTCATTTCTCTGGATCAATATACAGTATGAACATGCAGTTGAAAATATTTTCCAAAAAATTAGGATTGCATCAAGGATAAAAACGGTGTGTTGGGGTAAGTACAACTCTGGGGACAACTGTGCTGTTCAAGAGAGAGTCATCACTTTTCTAAACTATCCTAATCTATTTTTAGGATAATGTTTTCTCATACTTTAAGAATTTTCATGGTTTCCATCTTAAAAATCACCATAATCTAAACATGAAGGGAAAAAAAAAAAGATCAAACAAAAAGATTTCATTTCAAAAATTGACTCTTTAATATACTTTTAACAACTGCATAAAATACAATAACACAAATTTCAGGTAAATTGTATTTGAAGCCAACATTGGAACTTTTTAGACTTAGAAAGTGTGGCAAATTTCTCTTGGAAGAAACTTGAAATGTGAGACTTTGCTCATAACAGTGGTCTCTGTAATGGAGTGAATGAATGAAAAGAAATTCAGGAAGAAACTTTCTTTGAAGTGAGACTCCCATTTTCCAGTCAAGTCTAATTATATTTTCTCCTGAAAGTTACTTCTTTCTTCTGGTTGCTTCCTGCTATACCTGAACAGAGCTACATTCAAACCTCCTCTATATGCTCAGGAACACTAAATTGGCCAAATGTTTGTAATATTTTCTGATGCAGGAAAGGTAGAGAGGTTGTAATATTAAACCCTGCCCAATTGCTGTTAAGAGCTAGAAGAATATTCTGAAAAATTTTTTTAGCAGAGACTCTGGCATGGAAGGGGATACCTGTGGCACACTTTTAACAGCTTTTCAGAGGCATATCTACCCTGTAATGTGCAAACAAACCTGAGGTCATTTGACTCTGCTACATCTGGAACATCAAGGGCAGAAGCACATGTTTTAAAAAAATTCAAATCAACTACATGTAGCTCAGTCATTCAGTACTGCACCTAGCTAGACCTGAATCATGTTATTATAAATGACTGCAGCTGGGATATCAGCTTTTGGCAGTGGCAGTTGGCTCTTATCTATCTGTGAAGACTTATTGAGGAACACGAGGCAGGAGAGAAAGGAGTAGGAGTATTCATGAAAGAAGACACTCTTCCTAAATCCCTTAGGATTCAGTCTGTGCCTGAATTTTCATCTAGTGAATGTATAAAATATAAAAATCTTGTTCACACCTCTTCAGCTACCCACGTTTTTAATCCATGTGCAGCATTTTTTTCTGACAAAGTCTCCAAGGTGACCAAATTCTCAGTATATTAATAAATATTTCCTCTGATTTTACCACTAAAATGAATAATACCAAATTATTTTGTTTACTAGACTGTAAAAAGTGGATAAGATAATCCCTTTTAATTCTTCGCTGTGTCATCTTAAACACGTCAGTCAGGTCTTCTAGATCGTCTTTTCAAATTTAGTTAACTGAGTAAAGATTAAATTTCTTCACTGAACTGCTTTGGTTCCTTGCAATCCTAGATAGCTATTTCTTAGAAAGAAACAGCTAGGAGAAGGCAAGTCTTTGGATGATGAGATTGTGTGTATACCATTATTGTTCTCCATGATTCCATTGAATTTAATTTCATAAAATTCTACTTCAGTTAAATAAAACAAAACTAAAGCGTGAAAAACATTAGTCATGCTGTTGTCTTGGAAACCTACTATATTTAGTCACTGCAAGATATCTTTTTCATCATGCTTTTCAAATGTAAGCAATTTTTTGCCATAAAACTGTTTTTTCTTTTTTTGGAGTTAGGTTTTTGCTCTGGTAGGCATTCATGGGTATACAGCATGTCTTTGTGAATAAACATTTTTTGAATAAACAGTTACAAGGGTTCCAAGTTTCAAGCTGAATTTTCCTGGACAGAAAATAGGGCTTCGTTCTGGGTAGAAATGAACCAACCTAGATCTCCATAATAAATCCGCATTCCTTACACTGGTGGTTTATGAATCACTGAAATTTCCAAAACAATTCCCAATAACCTTTCAGTTCTCCTTTCTAAATTGTGATAAAGGAAAAATGAGATTATATATTCTAAAACAGCTGACTGTGGAACCTTATTGACTATTACCCATCTTCTGAAATAATCTGTGGAAAAAGAAGAGCTGGTCCAACAACTTGGCAGTACATAGCTACCCATTCAGATGATGATGCTTCATTTTTATTTCAAGGCTTTGCCTTTCCTCAGCTTTCTTGTGTAACATTGAGCCAAATATTTTATCCAAGATTTACAAGGAGACCTAGGCACTGAAGTCTTGTTGCATCCTAGAAAGACACTTGTCCCAAGGTAGCCTAAATTCTCTACAGTGTTAATCAAGAAGATGGGGTGCCTAAGGACACGATCCATAGAAGTTAACTTGCTGCTTCAGGGACGTCTTCTGTTTTTTGTCTTAAAGCTAATTTATAATACAAAGATGGCATTCTTGATTCTACCCCTTCTTTGGCATTTTTTCTTCGACTATGTGTCCCTCCACTTAGCATCTGGGCACTTAATTCTCCCCTTTCAAAATCTAGAGGAACAATGTGCTCTGCTAATAATGGCTTATTGACCCTTTTCTCTTAGGTAGTGCACACCAATGCCACACTGGCAAAGTGAAAACTTTAGGATTTTCTAGTTGTTCAAAAATTGAGTTTATTGATCACTCATTTTTGCAAATACTTTATAATGCCATATGTTATCTGTAATTTCAAATTTTATCAGTATTGTCAAATGTGATTTTTTCATACAAAATGTGTGGCTTTAGGGGAATAGTTCTTCTGAAGCCCTTGGCCTTTTCTGGGAGGCAGAGATAACTGTAGGGTTGGGTTGGGTTGGCAGGTCTGTTCACCATTGCAAGCCTGCAGGATCAACCAGGATAAGGAACGTTGCTTTGATTTTCTCTCTTTTCCAGTACGGTATAACCAGTGTCTCCTCTTAAAAAGCGCTTGAATTTTACCGGTAAAATGTGCTAAAACCCGATACATAGAATCATAGAATCATAGAAGAATTTGGGTTCAAAAGGACCTTTAAAGCTCATCTAGTCCAAGCCCTCTGCAGTAAGCAGGGACACCTTCAACTAGATCAGGTTGCTCAGAGACCCATCCAACCTGACCTGGAATGTTTCCAGGGATGGGACATCTACCACCTCTCTGTGCTAGTGTTTCATCACCCTCATGGTGAAAAATGTCTCCCTTATATCTGGTCTAAATCTCCCCTCTTTTAGTTTAAAACCGTTCCCCCTTGTCCTGTCGCAACAGGCCCTGCTAAAATGTTTGTCCCCATCTTTCTTATAAGCCTCCTTTAAGTGCTGAAAGGCCACAATAAGGTCTCCCCAAAGCCTTCTCTTGTCCAGGCTGAACAACCCCAACTCTCTCAGCCTGTCGTCATAGGAGAAGTGTTCCACCCCCCTGATCATTTTTGTGGTCCTCCTCTGAACCTGTTCCAACAGGTCCATGTCTGTCCTGTGCTGAGGACCCCAGAGCTGGACGCAGCACTGCAGGGGGGTCTCACCAGAGCAGAGCAGAGGGGCAGAATCCCCTCCCTCGACCTGCCGGCCACGCTGCTGGTGATGCAGCCCAGGATACGGTTGGTCTTCTGGGCTGTGAGCACACATTGTTGATTCATGTCCAGCTTTTCATCCACCAGTGCCCCCAAGTCCTTCTGGGCAGGGCTGCTCTCAATCCCTTCATCCCCCAGCCTGTATTGGTACTGGGGTTTGCCCCAACCCAGGTGCAGGACCCTGCACTTGGCCTTGTTGAACCTCATGAGATTCACACGGGTCCACTTCTCGAGCTTGTCCAGGTCCCTCTGGATGGCATCCCATCCTTCAGGCGTGTCAACCGCACCACTCAGCTTGGTGTCATCTGCAAACTTGCTGAGGGTGCACTTGATCCCACTGCTTATGTCATTGATGAAGATGTTAAACAATACCGGTCCCAATATGGACCCCATGGGACACCACTCCTCACCGTCTCCATCTGGACATTGAGCTGTTGACCACTATCCTCTGGCTGTGACCACCCAACCAATTCCTCACCCGCCAGACAGTCCACACATCAAATCCATACCTCTCCAGTTTAGAGGTAAGGATGTTGTGGGGGACTATGTCAAAAGCCTTACAGAGATCCAGATAGACGACATCCGTAGCTCTTCCCTTGTCCACTGATGTAGTCACTCCATCATAGAAGGCCACTAGGTTGGTCAGGCAGGGCTTGCCCTTGGTGAAGTCATGTTGGCTGTCTCAAATCACCTCCCTGTCCTCCATGTGCCTTAGCGTAGCTTACAGGAGGATCTGCTCCATGATCTTCCCAGGCACAGAGGGGAGGCTGACAGGTCGGTAGTTCCCAGGGTCCACCTTTGTACCCTTTTTAAAAATGGGTGCAATGTTTCCCTTTTTCCAGTCACCGGGGACTTCACCTGACTGCCATGACTTTTCAAATATCATGGAGAGTGGCTTGGCAACTACATATAACAGTTCTAAAATATTGGTTTTTTAAATCCTTTCTCTTAGAAACAAATATATGAAAATATAAAATATTTACTGTGAGGTGCCATGTTGTATGTAGAAATCAGAGTCCCATTTCCAATTCTACGGCCTAAAGACACATATACTGAGAAGGTGTGTGTTTGAGAGAGAGAGAAAGAGTAACAGATGGTGACTCAAACCTAGAATCTGTCCTTGTTCAGTGAAACTTAGGATGTTCACTTTATTTCTTCTTCCTTGAGGTTTTTTGTTGGGCAAACAATTAAATCGTATGCCTTTACATTAAGATTGGTTTTCTCACAGATTAAATCTTACGCTGAGTGAAAACTTTCTTGAGAGTCAATATCATTGCCTGCTCAGCTACTCCTAAATTCGATAGTCCAGGTCTGTCAATATCTTCCTATCCTGCTTTTCACTCTGGATAATTGCACTCTCCCCCTGAGGAATCCCCCAGCCACTATCTCTCCATGGCTGTATTTTGTATTTCAGTGCCCAGAATATCTAAGATGCAGTTTTATGCATTTTAGAACTGGCTTTGAAAGAACATCCTGGGGGATGAGGTAATATTGAATAACAGATAGAAAACTAGGTGTAGAAGTAGCCAGCTTTGTAATGTTACTATCTTCACTATAGAGGATTCACACAACAGCTTTGTCATTCTGAATTCTTACTGGAAAATCTTCATTTAAGTGTTACTTCTAACTGGATGTGGATATGTTGGTATCCTTTCCTAAATAAAATGTGAAGTGTCAGTCTGAATAACCGATTCAGGGCTTGCGAAATTTCGAATATGCCACGATTCATAATAAATAATTCTTTTTGAATTGCAGCAAAAATATGCAATACACAACAGGTACATACCAGAGCCAATAACAGAGCTGTTATTTTTAGGCAAGAAACCTTACAAATCAACAAATTCAGTTCTCTGCTATCACAGGACACCACACACTACATTCCTATTCATAAATGAAAATAATTTCATGTTATAAACAGACGATTTTTCTTCCTGCCTTTGCTACTACAAAAATTGATCCTCACTGCTCTGATGGCTGAGCCTTCTATTTTTTTGAATCATGTATTGAAGCTGTTGCTTGCTCCAGGAGAGGCAAGCATTTCATATGTCTTAAAACATATGATATATATAATCCACCCACTGATTAATTAGGATTTCTATAGTGTCTGACAATCAGAGGTTTTATTCCTCCTACTCTGAATATGAGAGAGACTGTCACAAAAAAACCCAGTAACAATGGCAAAGACACCTGGTTGGAATATGGGAAAATATCTGCAAATCCAAAGGACTTTGCATTTGCAGAAAGGAACAACCATATTGAGGGTTTTTTTTGTTTTTTTTTTTTTTTTTACTTTTTTCCTTCCAGTTTTTATCATAATAAATGTAGAAAGTCATTGCTGCTCCCTGGCAGTGCCCACCAGGAGAAATGAAGCTGGAGAGCACCTTGGGATTAGTTGTAGCACATTTTATTTCAATAAGACATGGCGTTTATATGGGGCAAGCTGGAAGGTGTTTGGGCAAATGAGTTGCATGCAGGTAGATGGTTTGGTTTGGTCATCTAGTATCTGTCTCCAGCTAAAGGGAGAATATATTATACTGAATTAGAGCTGGCCCTGTCTTTTGTGGCCACTTGGGGTGTTTTAGAAGTGTCTGTTTAAAGTTGAGATTAATTCTGATAGACCTAAATGTAAAAGTTGCGCTAGCAACACATATTCACACTGTGAAGCACTCTGTGTATGAAACGAATGTTGACTGCTTTATTGCATTACCTATTGTGAAATTCATACCTATTGTGACACATACTTGGTGCCTATTTCTCTAAGTGAAGCTATTGCTTTTAGCACCCGTCACAACAGATCGTTATTTATGCTGATTTTAATATCATAAGGGTGTTGAGACAGTTTCAAAAGGAGGAATTTAAAATTGCATGCATTGTTGCTTTAAGATGAATTTGAATTTATTTTAGCTCAGGCTTGAAGGAGTAGATTCTGAGTATTTTAAACAACAAAAAGGTAGATTTTGTTAGTGGACTTGTTTGATGCTTGAAGTGTGGAACTACGTTTACATTTGATAGCACTGATTTCAAATCACAAAAAAACAGTTTCCAAAACCCACTAATAGCAAACTTTTCTTCGAGCAGTTTGTATAAATATAATCTCATCTGGTTAATCTATCAAATACCCCAGCTAATTCTTTCCATAGAGGTAGGTAACTTCTTTTAAAGAAAACTACTCTTATTAAAAAAATTAATTATCAGGTTATAACAAACTAGACATGCATGCTTTTAAACATTGCCCTTGGTTGAAAACTACATTAATTATAATCACAAGAGAAAATGGTTGCTTATATGACTCTTTTGACTTTTCTGGAAAGTTAATGTGATATCTTTATAGTTTAAATCATTAATCTCATTTAAATGACAGACACCTCTATCCACTCCTATCCATAGCCGGTGTCATCTTGATAGACAAGTGTTTCCTTAGCAATCCATATATATAATTATGTACTACAATTGTGGCATAGAGGTTAATTTGAGGGTGGTTATATGAAACATTTCTTATTAATGCATCATCACTGTCTAGAACTGTTTTCTATTTTATGCTGGTTTTCCTACTTTTTCATTAAGTTTTTATTCAAAAGGAGGAAATATTCAGATGTATAGTATGTATAAGCATACTGAGTATGAAGGATTACTCTTTGCAGCTTATACGTCATTCTTTGGGAACATACAATATACAATAAACTTATCAGGAACTTTGAATGAAACATCAGCATGAAAGTTTTAGCAAGTTAAAATGAAGGGATGAGATTTTAAGCTAACCAACAAATTGTATCCTTTGTCAGCTTTATTTCTGTGAACAGCATGTACTGTTTTGGAAATCTCTGCTTTAGGGCTGGATATCCCAGGAGTAGTCCTAGGCAGGAAAATACCTTGACATTCCTAAGATTTGGGGTGAAGACACTTGATAGATAAGTATAAACCTCCAACTTAACCCACAGGGGAAGTATTCTCATACAGAAGAGAGAGTTATGGTTGTGGGGATAGTCCTCATTGCTCCATTGCAAGAGAAAACGTGGCTGAGTAGGGAAAACAGTGCCCTTAAATTTGGCTAGAAAATGGAAAAAGCTGACAAAATCTCTTCCCTTCTTTTCCAGGAAATATGTTGTTTTCTTTCCCCAGTTGCTGGTCATCTGGGCTTTGGGCCAAAGTATTTCTTGTCTGTAAGATGCTGTTATTTAGGGTGGTTTTAGCATTGCCATGGCTCACTGCATGAAGAAGACAGTATTTTCAGCATTTTGTGATCGAACTTTTCTTATTTTGGAGTGCATCCAGTTGGAATGTGGAAGAGGGAAAGAGAGCTGAATAATTTATTAAGGCAATAGTACTTGGTTAGATTTTAATCATTATTATTGAAGGAGAGATCAATAAATCTGTGCTTTTACCCAGGATTTTGTTCTTTCCCTTAGGGAACCTGTCCTTCATTCAAAAACTACTGTGTCATATGCTTATGAGTTAAAATGGAGACATAATAAGAAATGACTTTTATTGCAATCTACCTATGAAATAATGCTGAAAGAGATCAATAGAACAATGAATAAAAAGTAAAGATCCATAAGGATGATTGATGTCAGCTCACTCCGGTCTTTTCTTCTGCTATATAACTTAAGCTAGGAGAAGTGGTTCAGTGTGAAGGTGAATATTAATCCCAGCCTTTCTCCTTCTCTTTTCACTCCCCCTCCATCCCCACCCCCATTTCTATATATCTAAAATGAAAGTCAAACTGCAAGCCATTTTCAAGCTTTACTGGTTGTAGAAAGGAGGTTTTAGGGTGAAAAGCCTGATTAATTAAACTTAGGGATTCTTGTTCCAGTATTCGGTTTCACCTCTGTCTTCCAATACCATTGCAAAAAAACTACTTAGCTGTTAAGTATAAATAAAAATTTGAGTGTTGATGGCAGGATAAGATTATTTCTGTAACCATTATTAAACAGATCAATGACTATTCCTCCTCCTGTGCTCCAGTTTTCCTTTTCTAAATAGGTAGTGATAGCGGCTGTGCTTTTCTACTAGCTGCTATTTGTTTGGTTCATTCAGAGCTTCCTAACTGGCTTTCTCTTTTGATTATTTATCTTTCTGGGCAACGCACTTGTCAATGAGGTTAACTCTTTCCCCATAGGAAGTTCTCAAGATACTACCATAATACAAGGTATTAATAATAATTTTCATCTTGTGGGGATCTGAATGCTTCTGGGGCAATAGTTTACAATTGTAAGGCTCTTGATGAAGTCCACAGTCATCTTCCTTTGACTTCTTTTGTACAGGTCATCTTTCTTTCCCTTTGTACACTTTTTTATTATAGAATTATAAGTAAATACCTGTTACTGCAGAAATTTGAAAATTCCCACCAGCAAATTATAAGGTTGGAAAGATTGCAGATTGGAAATATAAAATATTTTAGGGTGCTTATCTGGAATCTCAACACTCCTTTTAAATGATTCTTTTAGTTTTCCTTCTCATTATGGGTGCAACCTTATCATTGCTCTTGGTTGATGAGTTTTTCACCAAATTACCGAATGGCATGTTAAGATCCACTGAGAGGTAGCCAGAACGTAGAACCGCAGTAAGACAGATAGGCTTGTTGATGCATTACTGTCATAGCTCTTCAATAATTACCCATATGTTCGGAAAGGTTTATAACGTGCCTGTCATTCCCATGCTAATTACAGGCTGTTGCAAAGCTCATTTTTCATTACTGGGATCATGCCATGTTTATGGGGTTTGATGAGTTGTTTGTTCTGGGTTGATGCACTGCAGTTTTGTTGGAGGTTTCACATCTGAATTGCAAATGGATTAGGGGGATGTACTTTTTTTTTTTTTTTTTTTAACCTAGAATGCATTTCAGGTAACATAATAGGCAAAATCTTGACTCAAATAAACTGAGCTCAATAGGTAGAAGCATAACCCTTTATTTGAAAATATTGATCTCTGAATGAAAGAAGCAGAATTCTCAGACTTTTACACATTGCCATTGTAGTTAAATTGAAAAAATTTCCTTCATTCCCCCATTCCCCATCTCCACCCTTCCTCTCCCTCAAAGCTGTGAGATCTTCATTGCCATCAAAATTAACTTTCCCATTAATTCTCCTAAATGTTTATGGGAATTGGAAACTCTGATCCCACTAAAATTAGTTTGACTGGATCTTTATATCTTAGAAATAATTTATATAATTATGGTTATAATATTTTATAGCACCTTTCAAGTACTATGCCTATGTCTCACATCTTAAACAACATCTTACAGTTAGATTATCCAGTGATCCTCTGAGTTATTGATGCTCATGCTAAATCCAAAAAGCTTATTCTGAACATTGTATATATGTACACAGAATATAACGTGTGCATGCATGCACACACAACCATATAAGGTTACCACTGAAGGAGAATAATTTTGGTAAAAAAAGCCATTTGATAAGTGGATCAGATTTCAGGGTCTACATTTATAGTTAGTTTCCTAATTTTCATACCTTGAAAGAAGATATAGGTGTGAGGTGATGTCATTTGCAGTATTCCTCAAAGCTGCGAGGACGCTGCATGTTCTAGGGACCCAAATACATAGTATTCTGATTGTTGCATGCACTGCAGTTTCTCTCCTGCTGCATGTTGTAGTAGACCTTGCACGGGGGAGTCCATGGGCGACAACAACAGAGCTCTACATCAAAGCCGGTGTCCTGCAGTGAGACCCACGCACAAAAGGGGCTACTGGAAGGTACTTCCTCCTGGGTGCCTACCCCAGGCACTTTCATATGAGGAGACAGTTGCCACATCTCCGTTGTATGCTCCAGTGCCTCCTCCTTGAGCTGCCATGTGACATCTCCTGCACTGGATTGGAGAAATATGAAGTCTAGATTCCTGTGTAAGATTTTCCTGGATTTGCTGCCCCTGGAACGTCTCCTCCACTCCTATGGTGTTAAGAGTTTCTTTCTATTGGCTTGTTTAAATAAATGAAGAAGAAACGCAAGGAAAAAATAAAATCAAAAGTTTGCCCAGCTTTAAAATTGTCTTTAAAACCAAGTTTTTAAGCTGATACTGAAATGCAATATCTTTTTTTTTATTATTACTTTTTTTTTAATTTCAGTGTCCAGGCAGGACAACACATGAAAATAACTTGGTAGGAGATGCTGTTCTTGTTAAGCTTCCAGCTGTGACTAAAAGCAGAAATGCAAGAAATTTTATCAGTGATTCATTTCTTACAAGATTGCCAGGTTGAGGATTGCAGACTCAAAAGACTTGATAATTCATATGAGCATCTTTTAACTGTTAATTCAAAACTTGAACTTTGGGTGTAAGCCTTGTAGTTAACTCTTGCCCTAATTCCATCGTAGTCTAATTTATCATCAGGGAAGTGGTGCAGAATCACAGACTACAGGGGTGTGAGGAGATGTGTTTGTTTACTCCTTTATCTGGTAGAGGTTATATTCAAGTGTTTGGTATTTTTATGTATCCTTTACATGGCTGAGCAACAGGAAGGGGTGTAAAGATCATGAGGAACCAAGTATTCCAAGATAAAAACAAGAGGAAATGGCTGTGAAGGGTCGTTACCCTTTTGCCTTTCATGTTATTTCACTGAGATTGGTAAGGAGAAAATGAGAGGAGTAGCACAAGAAATATGAAGTCAGAGCACAGTGCGATGCAGTAACTGAAGAGCTGATAAATATTAACTCTTTTCCAAGGACCTGAAGTTGCTAGAACAATCCAGAGAGTGCTGAATATGTGGATTTTAATTCTTTTTTTTTTTTCCTTCCCCCCCCTGCCCTGTAAGTTATCTGCAAATGGAAACAAGATTATTTTTGGTTTTGTTTGCTTGGTTGTTTAATCCCACCAGGACACATTCCACACCTCATAGTTTCAACACTGGTTAGTAAATGTGTTTAGTAGCATGACAGATTTTTAGATTGCCTGACATTTTTCTCTCCAAGATCAACGATTATTAAGCATTTGATACTATTTTTAAAAATTAAGCAGACTGTTTACAGGAACATGATTAGGGGAAAATAGATTATAAATTTTCAAACATTTCTCTCTTCCTGCCCTCCTCCCACCCCCCACCCCCCTTTCTTAAGTGCTTTAGTGCAAGTATTTTAAATCTGGGAGGATAAAAGGAAATTGGTTGCACCCAAGAAAATCTGAGCAAAATTGGCTAAATGTAAAACCAGATTAAAACCATTTTCAGAGATACCTGGTAAAGTTTTATAGCTAATTCCCTGAAAATTCATCCAAATGTCATGTCTAGGCTCTTGGGGCACTGTCTAGTCTGAATTAAAAATAAACAGAAGGTGGAGCAAGGAAACTATAGGACCTAATTTATCATTAACTGTCTGGAGGTCTTATTTGAATGAAGAAGGGATAAGACCTAGGTAGAAGTGTTGTCCCATCTGACTATGTCTATCCAGACAATAAAAGCAGAAAATCTCAGTTAGAAATACATTAATAGATATTTGGGAAAAAAAAAAAATAATTAAAGGGAAGAGGAAAAGAAGAATTGGAAACTGAAACTGGGAACTAGGAACAGAGTATGGACCAAAAGCCAGAGAAGAAACCAGATTGGAGACAAGACTGGCAAAATAAAGACACTAGGATGTGAGGAAAAACCAGGAAACAATGCCTATAAAACAATAGTTGACATTAAAAATACAACATGAAGAACAAAAAACTTGGGGAACACCACAACAAAAGTTTCCAATACAATTTATAACTTGACATATACACTTTGAGAGAGATTTCGTTTTATCTAGTCACCCACTATTTTATTTGAAAACCTCCAAGGAAGTTATGGTCTGCATAAACAAGACAAACCCAGGAAAACAGTAGTAAAAGTAACTGGGCAGTTTCATAAAGCAGATAGACGAACTCTGTTACCCACAACTTTTGGAGCAGCAGAGGATTGTAACACACAGCACTGTCTTCCAGGAACCATGATAGAGCTCAAACAGAATAACAGACATCTGAAGATGGATCCAGTTGTCCAAACAAAATTATCTGTTATTATTCGAGATGCTCTGGGCTATCGCATCTCACCCACAAGTGCCAGTCCTTCAGGGCAGGGTTCATTTGTAGGTCCTGGGTTGTATGGCTCAGCCGGTGGAATGGTTGTTCCACATACCAAAGTGTGCCTCAATAATATGCAATTAATATACTTAGGTAATAAAATTGAGCTTATAATGTTCTTGCAGAGTTAGGGTTGGGGGTTCCATTGCTCTTTATGCTCATGGGATAATCCAGGGAGGTGGATTAGGGCATTGAATCTCATGTTCTTGTATACTCTTCTTCCCTTTCAGAGATCTTTATATTATTGTGGCGATCCTTGTAGATCAAGAAATATTTTCTTCTTCTTCTGTGAGCTGTGTTTACATTTAAGCGGGGGGGGGGGGGGGGGGGAGAAGAAAACAATCTTTGAAATCATGTAAGAGTATAACAGGGAGCAAAGATGCTTTTTTTTTGTTCCATTATGTAATGTGTTGCAATTTTGCTGGTTCAAAATTATCAATTTAATTTGAACTATGCAAGCACATGTGCTTCCTAATCAAAGCCCAGTGAGGAAACATATCTTACATTCTTCAGGCTATTAATGACCCAAGTGGTTTAATCACTAATTGGCAGTTTTGGAGTCTGATACTTTGTGCTAATGATGCATTATTGCTGGGGCCAAAGTTTTGAAATCTTAAAATACAATTGCTACTTTTTCCCCCCCTCCTCTGACGTGTGATGTGTCATGGGCTTGGTCGGTCCTGTACACTGTAGAAAGAGGTGATCTGTTTCAGTTTCATGTTCCACTGGATATAAATCTCTCTTTCATTTCCAGCTTAGATTTACTTAAATGAGTTCTCATGCCAAACTAATCCTTAAGCTTTGATACTTTCTTTACCTTTTGCCTTTTTTTCCCATATAGAGAAATACTGATACATAGTTTGGCATCACCTGCAAATTTTATTGTAACTCTGGCATTTTGTCACCAGAAAAAACTGAACCTTGAAGAGCTTCTCTGGTAATCTCCCATTTACCAAGGTTACTATATCAGCATCATTTTTCTAGTCTTCTTTGCAATCGCCTCTTTGTATGACTAAGATATGACTCCCATTTTGTCCTGTTTTAAGTTTTTATTTTTTCTGTTAACAGATTTCAAAGAGTCTAGATGTAATGCACTTCCTTTGTCAAAATACTATAGAAAATATATTTCAAAAATATGATGTTTATCCATGATATTGATTAAGTCTGTACAATCTGCTTTTGGTGAGTCTATTTCTCAGTCATTTCCTTGTCTGTAATCATTATCTCTTTAGAATGTACTCTGCTATCTTGCATGCTACTGAGGTCAAATTCATAGGTTTGTGGTAGTTGAGATCACTGCCTTTGCTTTCTTAAGGCACAGGGATAAGAGCTGTGCACCCTTTTGCTAAGCAGCTTTTTAATCTGCTTATTCAAAAAAAAAGTTAGTCATGACATAGGACTCGGTACGTGCAAGTTTAAAATAGAGAAACTGCAGTACAAATATTCCAGGTTGTGGCCATTTTACTCCAGAACAAAAGTTCATTTTTCTGATGGAGTTTAATCCCCTTTACTATTTTTCATCTCTTCCTTCCATCCTCTCTTCAGTTGGTACTTGCACCGGTTTGATAATGAACTCTAGAAACACTTGCAAGCTCCAGTGAACCTGGTGCAGCTCCCGCTGGTTCCAGTTCAGGCTGTTCTTTCCTTGACTTTCTTAGAAGAGCTGTTGCCAAGGAAGGGACAGCTTCTACTCCGCATTTTGCAGAAGGTAGAACAGAAGGTAGAGCTTGATGCAGGCAAAAAAGAAGATCCAATCTACTTCTGCATCCTCTGAATTCTGGTCTATTCAGTGACTAGTTCATACTGGTCCTGACTGGTCAACGTGAAGCTGCTCAGGACAGGTGCAGGGACCCATATGCTTGGGGCACATGCAGAAAAAGCAAGACAGAATTTCTCTCCAGCATTAGCAGCCCCCAGTTCTGTTGCACAAAGGGTATTCCCTATGCAGCAGATTTAACCCCTTTTGCCTCTCCCCACCACCATCAGTTGCTACACTCAAAAATTTTATTGTGGCAAAAGGGAATGTACCATATATATGTGGAGCCAAGAGTTTATAGTTAGTTTAATTTGTCAGTCAAATTCATATCAAGTAGAGAGTTGTTGTTAGTCCAGCCATAATAATGTTACCATTCATAGTCCAAAATAATACAGAAAAACCTCAATAATACAAGTGAAGTAGTTATACAGTAAAGGTTTCAGTACTCACCCCTTTCCTCTGGTGTTATTCACACCCTCACAGTGTCCCTCTGAGATCCAAGGATGATGGAGCCAGAGGTGGGACGGGGTTTGAGCAAGTTGCCCGCAACCCAAGCTATTTGTTGGGAGGATTTTGATTATTGCAATGGGGTGTCCCTTCATCCTGCATCTTGAGGGCCACTTGAATTTATTTTTATCATTTTCCTAACACGTTCCATATATGTGAGCTTTCTCTTCATTTAATCTCAGTTATTCAGTTTTTTGTTCTCTTTATTATATTTTGTTCTCTTTATAAGCCAGTTTAATAAGACTGTGCTCCTGTAGGGGCTACTGATTGACCACTGCGATTTGTATTAACAGTTTGAGAACTTTGGTAACATCTTGAGTTTATGGTCTTGAAAACAACATTTTAGTCTAGGATTGTAGATAATTCAAACTACACTGAATAACTACTTGTTATCACTGTGAACTAAAGCCAACCGTGCCTAAACCTGACAGCAAAACAATTGCTGTCACAGCTAAAACATGTTAAAAGCAGTCAAGACTAAGACAAGCCCAGAAAGTTCTGAGAACCCACACTGTCAGGTCAATACAAACTGTGTGGCCTTTTGCTAGTAATTAAAAAAAAAAATATCTCATTTACTAAACTACACGGTGGACCACCCCAGCAACCGAAAATTGCAGAATGGTGTGGTGAGAGTGTAAACCAGCCACGTATACCTCTTTCCTTCACACTCACGGCTGTGAAAACCAATTTCTTCTGTCATCAAACATCATGTTGAAAGACACATTGGGTGCCAAGGAACAGCAGGTTGTGCAATTACAAGGGAACCTCAACCAAGACCAACTATGACTCCCTACAGAGCAACTCCAGATCTGGGATGAAAAAAGGCCATCCATGAAAGGAGAGGATGGATGCCTCTTCAGGGGATATACTGCAGAATGGGCTTAAGTTCATAACCTGTGATGCATAATGTATTTATTTTTAATAATTTACAGCTGAAGCTGCTCCAAAGAGTGTGGCATGACATTAACACAAAAAGTTTACTTTTTCAAAACAGCTTGTACATTGTATTAAGACCATCATGATTCTCTAAATCTTAACATTTCCATAATGTGTCAAGAATTAATGTTAAATACGGAAATAGATCATGCTTCTAAAGTATCCGTTAATCTTTTTTCCCAAAGTTAATATATTCCTTAGGTAGATTACAGATAAAATTGAACATGCATGGAATTACTTTTTTTTTTTTTTTTTAAAGTTTGTTGGATAATTACAGTAATGGCACAATAATAAAAACTATGAAAATAAGAAATACGAATAAATACACTACTTATATGCTAAATTTAAAATGTTTGGAAACTGTGGGCAAATCTTTCAATCCTCATTCTGTAGTGCCTTATGTTTCATTTTTACAAAGGGGACAGGCACATGCTTAATTGTATTCTGTAATGTAACCTTGCTGGATATATTATATATTAACTGTTATCAGTTCAAGTAAGAAGCTAACAAAGCAGTTGTGAGACTAATGTACACTACTGTCTTCACACTTCCCTGACACATGGCTTATTCACAGACAGTTCAGTTCAGGTCACAAAGTTTTTTGTTGCTTTAATAGTTCAAATACGTTAAGTCAGGAAAAAAAATACAGAGGATGGCAAGGGCAAGCTCCAATCTCAGAGATTCATAAATGCAAGAAAATGTTCATTTTATATTTTAGTTCTAGTCCTGGCAGCCCAGCTAAATTGTTATTAACTCAGAGATTTGATATTAGACCAATGATGATGTGAAATGAAGTAACTGAATAAAAAAAGAACACTAGAAGTAATATTGCAATCAGAGCATGAGATTCATTGAAGAATATTAAGGTTTTATTAATTCAGAGGCTTTACCAAGTGGTGTCAGTTCTCTGTGAATCAACCCTTTGACCGCCTTCTCTCTTCCACGAGAAGTGCTGAGTGCAGTAGATCTGGTGCGGAGAATGAAAACTGCTGTCAGAAAGCTGCCATTTCTTTGTGCACAGATCTACATCATCTTTATATTCTGCTTACAGTAAAATGGTATGATGCTAGAAAAAGAGACTATCAGTTGGGTCCGAGCCAATAGAATTAAACAGACACATGGTATCCAGTATCAGTTTTTTTAAAAAGAGCTACCCCTTTGATCTGTGACATAGAAAATTATAGCCGATACTTTTAATGAACTTGACTAGCTTAAATTAATATCCTAAAGAAGAGTCCTCTCTGCCTGTAATACTGAGTTCCCACCGATCCTTTGAAAGCGATGCAGGTGCTCAGCAGCTCTCCATGAGTGTGTTTACTCTTGACCGGTCTCAACATTGCTGGAATTGTAACTTCATTCAGAAAGAGAAGATGGTGGAAACTATGTGAAGAGTAATTTCCAGCTGAGAAATGTATGTTACATTGACTGCTGCTACATGGGCTAGCTCGTCTTGTAAGGTTAAGGCAAACTGCACACTGCTTGTACAGTGGTCTGAATTTCCCAAAAATTGTCTTATTTTGTGTTGCACCAT
Source organism: Pelecanoides urinatrix (assembly GCA_013400755.1). Lineage (NCBI taxonomy): Eukaryota > Metazoa > Chordata > Aves > Procellariiformes > Procellariidae > Pelecanoides > Pelecanoides urinatrix. The sequence continues at coordinate 148,174 of VZTQ01011627.1, forward strand.
CGGAAGAGAAGAAAAAGACCAAACCAGATCTGGTTTAGGGTGTTAAGACTTTCAAAAAGGGCTGAAATACCTTTTTCTGAAATAAAAATCCTTGCCAAAGGACTTAAGACAGGCAAGTAAACCAGCAATCATTTTTTAACAACAAAGATAAGTACATTTAACCTCCTGGAAGGGATCAAAAATGCAACTGTGGGGGAAGCAGATTGTTAAGGCTGTCACAGCACTGACTGCTCTGTGCACTTCAAAGATCGTTGATGCAGTCAAAACTGCTCAACTCCTATGGTTTGTATTAAATCAGGATTAAAGTGCCGTATCGATATATTAGCAACACGTAATTAACTGGCAATCAGTGAACTGTACAATCAGGATCAATATCAGCAATACAACAGATAAACCACGTTACCAGCTGCCTACAAAATGTTAATAAGCACCTACAAAGTTCAAAACATCATTGTATAACTAATCCCCATAAATTGTGATCACACACATGCAGAGTTATGTGCACGCTACCCCACCAAATTGCAGGTTGCAAGCACACACTGGAAGCACGTCTCCTACTTGCTCACCCCTCCTGCAAGTGTCATGGGTGCTCCATCTTCACATGCACCTGTGAAACTCCAATAATCTGCTAATCAACCTGCCGATAAGAAAGCTCCCCTCGTGCACTGACACCCTCACACCCCAGGTGTGGGTCACTACTTGTTGCCCCTGGACTGTCAGCCCGTCAGCAGGGTGCAGGCTCTTCACAGCATCTGGCAGGGAGGATGCTCCATCAGGCCTTGGGTGGAGGTCATGATGCCAATGGGATAACTCCTGGAAGTATCAGTCTAGGCTTGACTGCCACTCTGTTCATACTCTAAGGTGTCTCCCCACAGTCACAAATTTTCATGTTTCTTTTACACTTCTTTTCAAGTGAACTCCTTCTATGCTTGGTGAGTCCCTTGGTAATCTGGTTTAATATGGTTAGCAGTTGATTTATGCAAACTTTGTCATTTTAATTTCCTTTCAGTGTTATCAGTTTGGGGGAAAACATCTTGTCAGACAGTTTCAGATATTACATTCACATATGCTGTGTACACTCACAGTCTTATCATATCACCTCTTGTTATCCAAGCCATTTTGCCAAGAGAGGATTTTTCAGACTCCCCCACAGACGGGAAAAAAAGAGTTTTGTTGGACTGGACACTTTGTGAGCATGTGTTTGTTCGCATAACTTTTTCTATTCTGAAATCAAGGGCAGAATATCTGCCCCGTGGAAGAAGAGAAACATAGACAGATCCACCACCAAAACATATCCGAGATTATAGAGTTCACATGGGATTTTGCATGTTTGCAAATCCAAGTCCTGCTCTGGATCAGGTAGTATAGAAACTGTACCTTAGGGCTCTGCTGCTCAATATGGTCCATTCTGGGGCCTCCCTGTCTCCCTCTTTCTTGTTGTCTAAAGGCTTGTCTTCTTGCAAATGTGAATAAAGTCTCCACAAATTTCAAACCTCAATACGTTTTGTGAATCAAAAGTTTTGGGTTTGGATCAGTCCAACAAAGCGGCCACCATTTCTCTCTGTGACCTCCTCTCAGTAAATCAGCATTTCTTAGCTTTATGCTCAGCTGTTAATACAGTGTTGAAGACATTTGGATTTTTCAACCCCATTTAACAATCATGAAGCAGCATCCTCTTCATAGATACATTGTTCTCTAGACTAAAGACTTTCAGACTCATTATTACAATAGTTTTGCAGCTCTCCAATACCAAATTTCTGCAGTTTTCTTTCTTCAAGATACCTGCATATCAGTTTCTTTTAAAATAATCTATAAATGATTAAATGCTGTCTTTTTTTCCCCTCTAATTTTTTTCCCAAAAGCACAGTATGCCATAACTTCAAAACAAAGTATAGCTATTTTCTACCCCTTCTACACAGAACTTTGAGCTTTACATTTAAAGGCTAAACCCTGATTCACATTACCCGTCTCAAACATAAACATTCCTTTAGTTTTAAACCTGGTCACCACCTCAGTAAAAATCCATCCATCTTTCTTTTCTCTCACAAAAGCTCCTGATCCAAAGTCTCTGAGCTAATAGAAAGACTTCGGTATTTGATGTGATGTGAGCTAAAACATTTTTGTTCTCATATAACAGATTTATGGACTATAAAAACCAGAAGTACCCATTAAGGTGATCTAGTTTTGAGTTCCTCAGTAAAAGAGACTGTAGTACTTCATCCAGTACGTCTTCCATGAAGCTTAACAACTTGATCAGATTATGGCTTCAGAAAAACTGTGTTTGGGACTTGTTCATTTTTTTCAACTTTTCCCTATTGAATAGCTGTAGATTTTAGCTGGCCCATGAGTAAGTTGGTTTTCAGCTAGTATTTTGATTACCTTGAGCATGCTGGGGGCTGTGAGCTTTGTTATGGGGAATTTCACATCTCTAATGTATATTTTAGGGAGGTTGAGTGACTAATACTCCAGAAATTCTGCTCCAGGAACAAAGCTCTTGAAGAAAAAATTTGCATTTGCTGACTGTTTTGCTAGATCTAACATTTTGCCTTTGGAACTTCAAATCTTCAGCTGAAAATCAGGAATAACCATTTTATCTCTTATTAGGGGAGTTTGATATAAACCCATTAGAAACTATGTAGCAGGGCAATAGATGACCTAAAACCACCCACCATTGCAATCTGGCACTGTGTTCAGAAAATTGATATTCCATTTAAAGAAATGTTGGTAAATTGTGTAAACACAAGAGGCTGCTCGTGCAGAGCAAGCATTTCAAAATTATATCCTGTGTTGAAAGAATGGGTCTATGGGTCTTTCCAAGATGTAGGGCTTGTCTTGAAACTTGAAGTCCATCTTGATCCCTATAGAACATTTGCACAAAATTCAATGTGGTGTGCATTTTCCATTTTTTCTTGAGATTCAGCATGACCCTGTGAGTTGTGGTAGTCTTTACACTAAGTGTTGTCCTCTGACAGCAGAAGACAGAGTCTCTCTATCACATATACCATTATTTATAGCTCTGGTTTGGTTAGTAGAATTTGTGAGTATGAATTGACCATTTATTGCCCTTCAACCATTTTTACTCTGCTGTAGATGCAATTGATAGATGTATTGTATTTTTAACAAAATAATAAGTCTGTACCTTTTCTGTTATGAAGTATTTGATTGATTGATTGATTGATGCAATTTCCTTTTTATTGTGTAGATGTAAGTGATAGAATGAAGATGGAAATAATGTTTTTATTATTCCTAAGGCAGGGTTTTCATTTCTGGATTCACAACAAAACTGATACAAATATTGTTATATCAAAATAAAGATGAGAGTTTCTTAAGGCATTCTGAGATTAGCTGACGCATATAAGATGCTGATATGTAGAGGCCTTTCCCTTCTGACGAGCAGAAGTGAAGAACTGCTAGATAAGTTGCTAGGTCCCTCTCTTACAAAACTCCAAAACCAGAACATAGAGAAAAAAGTAGGTGTTACCTTCCCAAAGTAGAATTAGGATAGCATCCCAGATCTTATTCACAAACAGGTTAGCTACTTTACCGAGGTATATATTTTCAGATATGCTTCCTTTAGGACATAAGCCTGGGAATGTAATTGAACCTTGTTAATGAATTTGCATAGCTGGGCTTTCTGATTTGTCTTGAAGTAATTCATGGGCCTAATCTTTGGTTTCCATTCAAGACCTCATCAAAACAAAATGGAAATTCTCTTTGTGGAAATATTTTATGTGACTTGAAGTTAAGCTGCGAGTTTTGCATTTTTTCTGACTTTTCCTGTTTTCTTCCCTTTTTGAAGCTAGGGATCATGCTTACCCTTTTCCAGTACTCCAGTGCTTATCCTAGCTTTGCTAAATTCTTAAAAGCTCTGAGATGTCATCAGCTAAGATCATTAAATCAACCAGGAATAATTGTTCTGAAATCACCCAACATATTTAACCACACCAAAACCTGATCCTTTCATATTCAGGGTCCTGGCTCTTTGTCATTACTATTAATTGTGACAGCCACTGGATTGCAGCTGACTTGAGAAGAGAAATGGAAATAAAAGTACCAAAAAACTGTATAATCATTGGTTCAGATCACTTCATTCATTGGTACTATAGAAGAGATTACCTCTCCCTAGACATCTTGACTGGATCAAACATCCCAGCCTTTCAGACATCTGTCAATAGCTGGTTTTCTCCCTTGGATAGATAACTTTTCTTAGCCTTTCTCTTCGCAAAATGCTTGTAGACTGATTTCTTGTTACTCTTGAAGAATAGAGAAGGAAGATAGGTGGAAGACCCCAATTTCAAGGTTGGAGGATGTGTTTTATAAAGTTTTTTAGCAAAGAAATGTGTCTTAAGGGTGATTTAGGGAAGGGGAATAGCAGAGTAGCCACCTTTTTTTTTTTTTTTTTTTTTTTAACATACTGCAATGAAAGATATGAGCCAGAATATGAAATAGGGTTACACTGAAAACACAAATTAGAGCATGGTCCTCACCCAAGAAGTCTCTAATTTTCCCAGGTCAAGTGACTCCCCAGGAACTTCGATCACTTTCTTCTTTCCAGATTTTTTCTCCTCCTTCTTTTCCGAATGTCCACTTATTGTACACTCTTGAAAGGTGGGATAAACTGTTATACATAAAGCCACAAGCTGTGTTCCTTTGCTTCCTTCAGAGACTGGACAGGTATTCTTGTTCTATCTAAAAATGTTTATAATTGTGTGTACATTTCTATCACTACTTTAAAGATGTACCCTAAGATGTGTCCCCAAAGACAGAGACAGATTCTGTTTAAATGTGTAAATCAGGAAGTCATACCCCAGATGGCAAAAAAAAAGGTAGCGAACCACAGGTATTTGGCTGATGAACAAGATTCATTGCCATGCAATTTCTGTGCAGATTATAGCTCTATTTTGGGCTTTAGTTTTCTTTTATCACACCTTAGGAGTAACATAAAATGTGCTGAAAAATAAATAGAATTTTTTAGTAACACAAAGGGAGATGAATTATTTTAATGCTTTTTCTTTTGGAAGTGTGCGTGACTTGGCAGGTTTACTTAGTATCTTGTGTTGGCTCAAAGCTCATCATGTTAATGAAGCTGAGAGCTGGATAAACTATTCTAATATCCCATCTTTTTTGCCCTGCTGCTATGTTGAAAATGCTGTTTCTTCAGCTACTGTCCATATGTGGTACTGCCATCAATACTGGGCAACTGGAAAGCAGCTCGCTAGAGAAATGGCCAGGAAGCCAAGAAGATGATAAACACTGTGGTAGGGAAGTGCGTGATGGGATAAAAAAATCTCTGGTGATAGCTGTATGTTTATAAAGAGAAAAGAAAAGAGAATGTCCCTTTCCCACATTCCAGTGCAAATGCCTTTTTGAGAAACAAGTAGTGGGAGGAGGAGAGAGCGGTTGGGGTAATAACAGGTGGGGCAGAAGCCCAGAAGGTAGGAGGACTGACACTTGTGATTCCACAAGGTGACTTCAGGATCAGTCCCCTCTAGGTTTTACATGACATTATGGGTCACAATGTACAACAGCTGAGCAGGATCATTTACAGTAAATATACAATCCGGTTTCTCAGAGCAGATGCAAACTCTGCAAATGTTCACTTATTATTGGCCACGCAACTTTTGTTTCTCTTTCCTGTAGCCACAGTCTGGAGCTTTGGCTGAACCCTTCCCCTTGTCTTGCTCAGGGAGTCCCATGTACATGCAGCGGTAGGAATTTATATGGGCTGATTCACAGGCTCTTCCCAGAGGGCAGCGAGTCCAGACCATTGGCACAGGACCATGCCGAACATGAGGCATGACTGCCTGGTGATCAGAAACATATGGCCCAAGCATGCAATCGCCCCATGAGCTGAACCAGCAAAGGAAAGCTCTTGACTGAATGTCAGGGTTGAAATAGGTAGGTGACAGCCAGGCAGGGTGACCCTACATACTAGAGGACACACAAATAAAAAGAAAAGAAAAGCAAAATGGTTGGCAAAACAGTGGAGTAATTGTGAAAGAAGTGTGCAGAGGTTTTAGTGCTTAACTCTGCTGTTGGTGAATAAAGCCAGCACTTCAGTAAGCAGTCCCAGGGTTTATTCCCGAGCTTTATTCCATGTATTAAAGCAATAGTGATTCACAGCAGGAAAAATCTGTGGATGCGAGACATTTTAATATGAAAGCTTACACCCCATGATGGATTTTAAGATGAGACACACTGCAGGGGTGTGGTAGAGTAGACCAAAGATTCTCTCTTGCAGCCAGCATTAGCCACTGTAAACCAGCCACATTCCACTGACTTTAAAGAAAATTGTATTAATTTTCACTAGCTGAAAAGTTGTTCCAGATCTTCCAAAGAAAATCCCATTGCTTCTTATTTTTTACGATGATACTTTAAAAAGTGACTCTATAACCAGTAGGTGACAGCATAGTGTCACCAGGAAAATGGAAACGATTAAAACTAACAAGGTGAAAATGCAAGGGTTGTTTGGTTTTGGTTTGGTTTTGTTTTGTTTTGTTGGGGTTTTTTTAATTTTTTATTTTATAGTGAGACCTTGCTATCATTACTTAGTCATGCTTTTTCCCTCTGTTAATCAATTCTTTTTTTTTTTTTTTTTTAATTCCTAAGAAAACCCATGGGCTTTTGTTGGCAATGTATCTCAGGGGATATTTTCCTGCCAAGAAAGAAAGAACTGATGGCATTTTCCCATAAAGGGAAACCACATTACACTGGAATACATGCCAATAAAACTTTACAATTTATTAAAAAAGTATCTATATTGATGTATGAAATTCTTGCTAAATGTGTCAGGACATAACCTAAAAAAAATAAAAAAGTGTGTATATGTATACATACATGTACATATTATGTTAAAGCACTAATGAGAAACAAAAAGTCAATTTTTGGAAAGTTGCTTGGCATCTTATTGTTTCCTAAAGCAGATGTTTGCCTTTGATTTGTTTGGTGGATTTCTGAGACAGCATAAAAGCCTATTTAACAAAATTTGTTTAGCAGGATTCACACTAGGTAAGATGCACAAAAAAGCAGCAGACAAAATGCTAAGCTCTCTGAACAACAACAGACATTCTGCAAAAAATGACAAATTTCATTCCCTGGTGCAAATTCCCCCTTTACCTCTTTTTTCCTTTACGCTATCTGGTGTAATAATCCTTCTGAATACCTATTTAACATCGCTATGGTATGTGATTTTCTATGACAATTGAATTGTTTCAGGATTGGTGAAGGCAATACCTAGGGACTTGGAAAATCTGAAGCTGCCTGACTTTGTTATGTACCAAACAACCTTAAGCTGTAGCATGGTTAATTAAATTGCATTTAAAGGCTTTACATACTTGAATTATGTATGCAATGGCATGGTAATATAGTGCCAATACAATTTCTCTACCTAAGGATCAAATTGTATGGCTGTGTTTAGGTTTGCTTGTTTGTGTCTTTTTTCTTTCTTTCTTTCTTTCTTTTTTTAATGGTAAATGGGCTTTGCTGCAGTCTGCATGAGGGAAAAGGGGAGTGATTAGACACTTTCTATAGACATAGTTCCACGAAGTTTTTAACTGGAACATCTGCCCTGTACCAAGTAGCTCTGGTGGCTGCAATAAAGAAATCTCCAGCTGTACAGGGATCATCAATCTGCCCCTTTGAGTAGCTAAGGAGCAGAGGCTGATTTCTTAACAAAATGCTTCTCTGTGTCTGTTGCATTTCTCAACCCGCTAGCTTCATTGTATTTAGTCACTCTGGAGAGCAAATTATGATGGAATCATAGAATCATAGAATCATTAAGGTTGGAAAAGACCTCTAAGATCACCAGGTCCAACTGTCAACCCAACACCCCCATGCCCACTAAACCATGTCCCTAAGCGCCTCATCTACACGTCCTTTAAATACCTCCAGGGATGGGGACTCCACCACTTCCCTGGGCAGCCTGTTCCAAGGCCTGACCACTCTTTCAGTAAAGAAATTTTTCCTAATGTCCAATATAAACCTCCCCTGGCGCATTTTAAGGCCATTTCCTCTTGTCCTATCGCTTGTTACTTGGCAGAAGAGACCAACCCCCACCTCACTACAACCTCCCTTCAGATAGTTGTAGAGCGCGATGAGGTCTCCCCTCAGCCTCCTCTTCTCCAGACTAAACAATCCCAGTTCCCTCAGCCGCTCCTCATAAGACTTGTGCTCCAGGCCCTTCACCAGCTTCGTTGCCCTTCTCTGGACACGCTCCAGCACCTCAATGTCCTTCTTGTAGTGAGGGGCCCAAAACTGAACACAGTACTCAAGGTGCGGCCTCACCAGCGCCGAGTACAGGGGCACGATCACCTCCCTGCTCCTGCTGGCCACACTATTCCTGATACAGGCCAGGATGCCGTTGGCCTTCTTGGCCACCTGGGCACACTGCCGGCTCATGTTCAGCCGGCTGTCAACCAGCACCCCCAGGTCCTTTTCCTCTGGGCAGCTTTCCAGCCACTCTTCCCCAAGCCTGTAGCGTTGCCTGGGGTTGTTGTGGCCGAAGTGCAGGACCCGGCACTTGGCCTTGTTGAACCTCATGCAGTTGGCCTCGGCCCAACGATCCAGCCTGTCCAGGTCCCTCTGCAGAGCCTTCCTGCCCTCCAGCAGATCAACACTCCCGCCCCGCTTGGTGTCTTCTGCAAACTTACTGAGGGAGCACTTGATCCCTTCATCTAGATAGTTGATAAAGATATTGGACAAGACTGGCCCCAAAACTGAGCCCTGGGGAACACCGCTGGTGAAGCAAATCTCTAAGAGAAAATAAAACAAAACAAAACAAATCCCCAAACACCCACCCCTCTCTTCTGCAGTGGGTGCATTTTTAGGAAAATACCTCCATGCAAAGCTGTATGTCTGTATGTGTGGGTGAAAACCAGACTGTTTTGTCATAATGAAGATGAAGAACTTGAAGGTCACCTCAATACCTCTTAGCAGGTTTCTCTGCATACTGAATAGCTGCAATGTGGACAATGGAGAAGGAATATAATGATTTTATTGCAGCTGTATGCATCAAAATCCCTTTCACATTGATAAGGGTGTTCCTTGGAATGAGCACTAGAGGGATCTTTCCCCTTTTCTGCTGAAACGAAAGCATAAGATAAAGCATAACGGCAAGGTGAAAATCAAAGGCGAGAAAATGTATTCAAACAGGAAATGGTTTACAAGAAGGTACAAAGTGCTAAATTGCAGTTTTAAGAGCTGCCTCAAGTAGTCATAGTAGGTAACTGCATGGGTGCAGACATTGAGTTTTGGCTCAAAAAAAAAAATCTCTGTATTCTCCCCTTTCATAGGGGGCTCATTTTTTTGTGTAGGTCAGAGAGGAATGAATGAGTGACTTCCGTGTGATCAGATCCACACAAAGTCTCAGACGGGAGAGACAGGGTGGTATTTGCTTTCTTCTGGTCTTTCAGAACCTCCTCCATTTGTCATGACCTTTCAAAGACAGTCAAAAGTAGCTTTGCAATGGCACTGGCCAGTGCCATCAGCACTTGTGGGTGCATCCCATCAGGTTCCATGGTCTTGTGCATGTCCTGTTATTTTAAATGTTCCCTAATCTGATCCTTCTCCAACAAGGGTAAGTCTTCCTTGTTCCAGACCTCCCCTCCTGAAGGCCGGTCTTACCAGTACAGACCAAGGCAAAGAAGGGATGGCCTTTTCTTTGGCCTTTTCAGTGTCCTTTGTCACCAGATGAGAGAAGAGGAATGGCAGGAGAGCAGCCCTGCAGTGCTGGTTGGCAGCAGGCTCAA
>VZTQ01011630.1:0-14506 GCA_013400755.1 Pelecanoides urinatrix
GGGCGCGGCCCTGGCGGCAGCCGCAGAGCGGTTACGCGGCCCCCGCGCTCTCCGCCTCGCGGAGGGGCCGCCGCCGCGGAGCCGCGCAGCGCAGGGGACGGCCCTCGCAGGGTAACAACGGGTTTCAAGGCCGGACGGCTATTCCCACCCTTGCACAAATTTCATGTGTGTCCTCGGGCAACTAGACGCTGATTAGGAGTTAAAAATGAAGAATTTCTTTCTAACCAAAGAAATTATTTTAGGAGGAAATAAAGAAAAGGTTATTTATATTTCAGATCAAAATAATGGGAGGGGTTTTGGGGGGGGGGAGGGGGGAGAAACAAACAAACAAACAACAAATCTACTTTAGCAACCCGAGTGCTGGCACAGGGATAAATGGGTCTAAACTAGCCACGATGGACATTAGGCCAGAAATTAGGATCACCACTATCGGTTTAGATACTAGGGAAGCCTTGTGGCAGGGTCAGGGAAGACGGGAAACTGACTGGTTTTAAGATACAATGTAATCGCTTTGTGAAATGTCAAACACTTGCCCAAGAATGGGGCCTCACAAGTGTTGTTCCTAAACTGGACTTTCCTGTTATTAAAACAACCCTTCATTAGCACTCCAGGATGGCTTCAATGGTGTCAACAACAGCGATCAAGTCGAAAAGGAACTGATAAATGTACTTGCCAGGACACCTAAGCCATGGCAGACTCTCAAGATGACAAAATTTGAGATAGCAGTGGCTTTGGTCTGAAACAGCACGTGCTCCACTGCAGCTGTGAACAGCACTGCAGCAGGGCCATCGCTACCAGGGCACCCCGAGAAAGCCATCTCGAGGACGTGTGATGGGAGGCCGCTCCTCTCCATAGACTCTAACCTGGCACTTGCATCTGCAGAGGGTCACAAGCCCATCCTAAATATACTCACCTGGCTTGGGCCAGAAACTCCTTGGCAGAAGACTTGATGGTAGAATGCATTTTTTTGCTTTGTCGGGCAAAAACCTGCTGATTTCTTCAGAGCGAGGGTGTCAAATTTGTTTGTGGAACCTAATGGCCACGGGGAAAACAAATCTCTGTAGCTGCTTGGGGTGATCATCTGCTCCCTGCAGTTAGCAGAGCTAGCTTCTTTCTTTGCCAGAGCAACGTGGAGTCATTTTCTTACATGAGAGGAAACAAACTCTTCAGACACGATGCCCTTCTGGGCAGTTGTTGCAGTTTTCTCTGAAACTTTCAAAAACACAAAATATGATTTTTTTTTTTTTTTAATGTCCAAACCCCCAAATATTTTTCTTCTTTTATTGGGATCCATAACTGAAAAAAGGTTATTTAAAACTTTTATGTGTCTCCTTTTAGTCTGGTGAGGGAGCAGGGGGATATTAATGCTTGAGGGGGATTCCCTCCCTCCCATACTTCTCAAAGAAAGCTTGCCTTGTTTTAAGTGTTTTCCTTCTGCCTGTCTCCATTGAAAATATTAGGGATATGGGATCTGGCATTCATTATAACCTCCCAACAGAGTAAGATCAATGAAACTTTAAATAAAGCAGCTGTGAGCCAGTATGTCATTTAGCTGTTGAAGTTAAAAGCATGTGTAACAAAAATGGAGCTTAATGGCAAGGGCCTTTATTCCCTCTTTCAGAAGTTTGCGTGATGTTGTCTTGTTGCTGATGCTTCACAGTCACACAAGGTAGGTCTTGCCTGAATTTTTCATCTGTGCACCTACCTATCTACTAGAGCATGAAACCTAGATCACGAAGCACTCAGCTAGTACATAGCTGTGGCTACTTTTACCTTTGCAATCAGGGATACCTGATGGTTTAACCACAAAGCCACCCTTTTTTTTCTTGAATGTGAAAATAATTAGGTAAAACATAAACGTTTATTAAAATTGTCTTTTCTTCAATAAGGAATGAAATTAAAAAAGCTCTTCCCCCTCCCCCTCCCCCCAGCCTTGGGGAAAAACCAAACCCAAATGTCAGGAACACTCCAAACTTCCCTGCACACACCGTTTGGTCACACTGTGTTACACACCCAGCAGTATTGTCCCCGGGTCACTATTCTCCTCCGCCATGAAGCTGCCTGCCAGAGCCAGTGGCATATCATCATATTTCCGTCTCAGTCGGACGGCTGAGCTAGGGTCATGGAGAGCTTTTTTCACTGGACAGGGAGTCCATTTTCCTTCCTCTCTCAGCAGCACAGCCCAGAGCGGCAGAGGCTGACCAGGCCTCTGACGAATTCAGCCCTGCCTGAAGAAAAGCCCCGGGGCTGCCAGGAGTTCACCCTCTCCAACAGATGGGAAGGAGGGGTGGGAGGCACCCAGGGGAGCATTTTAATCAGCAGTACTGCAGTTAATTCCAAGATGCAGGAAAACAGAGGAAAGGTCACACAAGAGCAATGAAATTCTCAGAGACTGGAAGGACTTACAAGAAAAGATGAAAAGGGCTAAATATGTGTATCTCAGCTGAGCAGGGATGGCTAAGGAAGATTGATATTACCATCCAAGGGGAACAGTCCCCAGGGAGGAAAAGGGAGTCTTTAGCTTAGTTCAAGGGCATGTAACTCAACGTGACAGGAGGAATTTTGAAAGGAAAATATGGGTTAAACAGAAAAAAACATTCCTCCTGATGTCATTTGTTAAACTGGAGTGATTTCCCATGGGGACCAGCGGAAGCCCAGGCTCTTGACTTGTCTGTTTGCCAGGGAGGGGACATGCTTTCCTGTGCTTTAGTAAAGGCAGGAGGTGGTGGCAAGGAGCTGGGGCAAGTACTGAGCGATGGACTGGCCTGCTAGGCTCTTTGTCTTACGGCTTTCTGCCTGCCAGAAATAACAGCTTGTGCCTGTTGCTTATCCTACGTGCCGTCCAATGCTTGAATTTGACAATAGTGATAAAAGAAAACTCCTCTGCCGGTATACGGGCTGGGAATTAGCAACCAAGGATGTCAGAGGGTCGCGTAGCAGAATCAGACCCCTGGAAAAGCTGATGCAGCTTTATTTAATGCACTGTGCAGCTCAGGGGGCTGCATGAGAGATGCCTTGGCTGTTTCAGAGCTGCAGAAATGATGCCAAATAGAAAAGAGGTCTGCATAATCATGTCTTTTGTTGCTGGCAGACACATGGTTAGACCATTGTGGTGGCTGAACGCTTAATTCTAAAGCGATAGGTGCAATATGTGCTTCTGAATGGTCTGGGGGAAGAACAAATAGAAAATGTGCCTATTCCCCAAAGCATTTAATCTTACAAAAACAATTTTAAATGTGATTTAAACAGCAGGCTTTCTGGCCATTGTGTTCGTGAGCAAAGCCCAAAAAGTATCTGAACAAAGAATGTATTTTCACCAAAAGGGACATCCTCAGCTCAATGCTGAAAAAGTAGCAGAGTTACTGATCTGAGTGCAGAATTCAGGAAGGCGACTGCACTGTCGACATTTCCTTATGGGAGGTAACACCAATTCCTGTGCCAAGCGAGCAGGCGTTTGGAGCAAGAAATGCGGAAGGAGCAAAGCTAATGCAAACAGATAATGATTCACTGGCAGGAACCAGACACCAACACTCCTGGCCTCGTCCTCTGCAGTGTCTGGACAACCCCAAGGTGCCCAACTGTGCATTTGTTTTCTAAGCTGGAGCAGGAAAGCCCTGCTCCTCTCTGGCTCTGCAAGGAGAAACCACTCCAGCCAGCCCAGCACGCAGTGCCAGCCAGCCCAGGACAGTGCAGGTGCTGCTGGTGAAAGGTCTGGGAATCGAGCTGCCTTCTTCTCTGGAGTGGGCAAGTCAGGCAGCAGCTCTGCTGCAGCTCTGCTGCTGCCTCGTGATGGTCCTTGTGCCCAAACTCTGAGGCAGAGCAACCCTTGTCTCTCAGGCCAAAAGTTTAATTAAGTGCACCTAGTTACCAGGATGGCTGATAATTAACCAAAAGCACCAGACCCAGATAGATGTGGGTCTGGGAATGAGGCTGAGATACCAAACTGCTTCATGTGAAACTAGTGCATGGCTAGAACTTTACTGTCAAATCTAACCATGTTAGTAAACGGCTGAGACAGCTCCGTGGGCTGCCTGTGCTCCTCTGGCCCCAGCTGGGTGACAACCGGCCCCTCAGAGGCCCACTGAGGTGAGTGAGACCGGGAGGCGATGCTGGAGACATCTGTGACCTTGGGTTACTGCTGCTTTGCAGCCTGGCATGCACAGCAGCTCGCTGCACACTGATGAGGTTGAACTGAGGTTGGTATGAGCTGACCCTCTTACTCTAATATTGGCCTTTAAAGTCTACACAGAAAGTAGCACCGCTCAGGCAAAGCCAGATGCTTAACGATCAAAAGATGTGAAATCTTCTGAGCCTTCCAGCTGTTGCACCCTGAGGGCTGTCCTACCTCGACCTCTGTATTTGCTGGTGTAAATAATTTCTTAGTGCCTGCAGATGAGAGTGCTTTGTAGCACCAAACACCCGCTGTGCTGATGGAGTCTTCTTGCAGTAAGAGCCCGTGTCTGAGGATAATATGAGCCAAAATCTGCTGAATCTCTTATCTTTCATTTAGACAACCTTTCCAACGTTATTCAGAGTATTCTGAGTATGTGAAAGTGAAATATTCAGAATATGAATTTCTCTCTTCTTGAGGAGTTGGGTGGCTATTGTTATGGGCTAGGGGAAGGGTGAATTCCAGTGTCCTCCCTAATTATACTAGCTCTGTGCTGTTATACCTGTCACATGAATCACAGGATGGTTTAAAGCTCCAGGGCCTGATGTTACGTGGTGGCCAGCAGGGAAAGAGCAATTCAGAGGTAACATTCCCTGATGTGGACACCATGAGATATGGATCTAGTTACTACTTCTCTGACAGCAGAGCCTTCTCAAGGGGGAGGAGTGACTGATAGTTTGAATTGAAAAAACCAAAATAATTGGTATTACAGTCGCCCTGAATTTTTTTTTTCCTCTCCTAAAACTGAAGGAGAGAAAACAGCAAGTGGGAGAACCTAGGACCAGACACCTCCAGAACCAAGACTGCCACTGAATTGACTGTAACATCAAGTCATATCTATAGAAAGACCGTGTATTCCCATATCTTTAGGCAATATGAAAAGAAAGATCTCCATTGGTATGAGTACTTTCAAAGAGATATAACGCTTAAATATATGTTTTCCAAGTGGCATAAAAATTCTGTGCATGCTAGGCATAATTCCTGGGTGGTTAAACAGTTGGTGAAATTGCAGTTTGTTTCCCAGCAGGATCTATCAGAAGGTTGGAGGAATCAGGATATCATACAGATGTTGTCTTTTCTGCTTTGTGTTTTTGCCTGTGTCAGGTGACAACTAATTTAAACAGTCTCTTGTGATTAAAGCTTAATGACAGTTTTCCTGGACTGTGCAACTATGCAGTATACTGTTTTAATATTGTTTTTACTTAGTATAACAATTGTCTAAAAATAAGAAATAAATCCACTAGTGATGGGACATATACCATCCTCCCCAGACTTGAAAAGCATGTGGAAGGTAGGTGATATAAACATAACAAGACACTTACAGCATTGATAACACTCCAGCCTTCTGCAAGAGTTTGACCTCCACTTCTTAAAGATACCACACAGCTCTTCATGAACTGTGTGGCAGCGATATGCATGTTGGAGTAGTACCGTGCCATAAGAAAGCTGAGGTCATTGTTAAATCTTCCTTATCTTACTGTCATTAAGTAGATCATGACTTGTCCCTTAAGTATCATACCCTCTGTTGCGACATCCCAGAATAGGTTTTACCTGTTTCTGCAAGTCAGTATATTTGTTGAGTTATTTTTTAGATTGTGATCTATTTTAGGTCAAGTCTTTATAGATGTTACTATTTCCTAAAGGGATATTTCTGATTTTATGCTGGTGGATTAGACTTCCTAAACATAGTGTGCCCTTGTTCTTGCAGAATTTCATCTTCTTGTTGAATCATTCCTTTGGTTTCTGAGACTCATTTTGAATTCTCTTCTTGTCTTCAGAGTGTTTGAAACTCTTCCCAGGCTGATTCATCCGCCTGTTTTAACACTGCATGCTCTAATCTGCTTAACAAATTATTAATGCAGGTGTTGAATGGTCCTGTGCTAAGAAGAGATCCTGATTCCACAAAGGAATTGTCCCCAAGTTTGTGAAGGAGCTATTTTGAATGCAAACTCTGAAGAAGTTGTGCTTCCAGCTTACAATGAATTTTACCTTGGTATTTTCCTGTTTCCTTAAGAAAAATGGACTAAAATCTTTATTATAGTCAGGTTTAACACATCTCTATTTTTTCCCCTTGATCGCTAGCTTAGTTATTCCAATAAGGAGTACTAGATTAACTTGAAACAGCTTGTTCTTGATTGCCTGCCTTGTTGGCGTGAGCAGCTTACCAGTTTACTGAATGAAAGTGCTTATAAATTGATGATTTAATCTTTTGTTCCACTGCCTTCTGACCTTTGAAGTTAAGCTTGCCAGTCGAAAAATCACGGCACCACCAGGAAGTTAGGCGTTTGGGATGGTGCTAGAGATTTCTTGGTGATGGTTCATTAGTTACTTCAGGGAGTTTCTTAAGGATTAAAAGTGCTGGCTGCCTGAGAATATGTGAACTTTCTTCATCCTGTTTTTCCCCTATTATGACCTATGCTCTTCACACTCTTTTTAAGATGAATACTGGGTCTCAATTAAGCAAAAGGTGAAGATGACATAACATGCTCAGTGTTTACTATCTGCCGTCTGCTGAAAACAAAAACTGTTGTCTATGTTAGTCCCTGGGTCTGTGTAAACAAAGATGGTTTGTCAAAACAAAGACATGGTATGATTTGAGCCTGCTTGGAAATGTAATGTCAGACCATGGCCATGAGTGCAGTGGTTGCATTTAGGGGTACATCTAACGTTGAGTTAAATCAGAAAGGGGCTCAGGTGGCTTTCAGGAAAGGTCTGAAAGGGCCAGCCGAGGAAAGACACATGATCCTGCAGAAGCTCTCCTGTTACCCTCTGAAGGTTTATAAATAGCTTTGACCCAGTAAAGTGTTTTTGTAGCGGTCACAGCATTGTGAGATTTCCTCAGGAGTGCACATTCAGTGTCTACAATTAAACACACTGAGCTGGTGTTAACTTGTTGTGATGATTCAAATATTAACCCAAGGAGAAAAAAAAAAATTTCCACTTTGTACCTGTAAGTTTCATTTTGGACCAGGTACCACCTGTCCTTATGCAGCTGGCACAAATTCAGCATAAGAACATAAAGCTAACCTAAACAGTGTTGCATGTACTACATAATGTAAAAAATGTGATGGTGTGTAATGCCTTATCAGTATTAAATCTGTATTGGGATGTGATCTGATGTGATGATGCACTATTCTGCTGTCAGTCTGTCTTAACTGCCTCACACAGTGGCAAACTGCAGAGACACAGGCAGTGCCTGCTCCATATCCTAGGGAAGAAGAGGTAGTGGGTTCCTGCTTTTTCGTGGGCCACAGCCATTAGCACAGCCGTGAATAACAGACTGAGCTAAGGTCTGCAACTTCAGTGATGAGCTACAGATCCTCCTGTTACCATAAGGTACCTCTGGGACTAGCTGAATATTGCTGCTCAGCTATAATTAATAGGATGCTAATTATTACGATTGGCTAGGAAAGACAAGTGTGAGGAACTGTATCCAAGGGATTCTAGCAGGAGCCAGCTGAAAGAAGGCTGGTTAGGAAACGAGGATCCATTCGGACTGTGGAAGAGTAGCCCTCGGTCAGGCTCCCTAACCCCACTTACTGCTGAGTAACACAGCCCCACGGCTGCACATTTCTCTCTGAATTACCGTCTAGTGGAAAAAGGGTGCTACAGCTAAATATGTTTCTGGTTGGTGCACAAGGACTCTCAGCCTGACGCTGACATACGAGAAATCCATATATTTGGATTTAAGCAATTCGAAGTTCAGCTTTCCTGAAAAGTGGAAAAATGGAACAACCCAGTGACCAACTTATTTCTGAATGTCTGTTATTCTATTATTTTAGGTTGATTTTCATTTTCTTTCTCCAAATATTTTGAAGAAAAGCAATTGGTGCTTAAAGATTAAATTATGTATTTAGTTTTTGCCATCTCCTTGAGACTTTTGCAAAGCAGCTTTGAGCCCTCGTTGCTGCTACCTTTAATAGAGCTACACTTAGTCTAGCAGTAAGAGAAATATGTTAGTTCACAGAGCCTTGGAAAAAAGGACAGAGAATGCATAGGCAAATAAGCATACAGAAAAGGAGAAAGTAAAGAAAGGTGGAGGAGATTAACATGGAGGACCATAGTGAAAGTAATAACAAATATATTCACCAGTGGCAGAAGAGGATGCTAGCTACATTTCTGCTTCCTTTCAAAGAACTGTTGTAGAACTGGGCAAGTGCTGAGTCTTCGGCTATATAGCTTATACAAGCAGCTTCACTGTGGATCTGAGGGGCAGGGGTTTTTGCAAAGGGTCTTCAGCAATGGCAGGTAAAGTCTCTGAATTGCGGCCTCTCTTTTTACCTCTCTCTCCCCTCCTTTTTTTTTCCTGTTCTGCCTTCCCCCCTGGTTTAAAGCTGTCTGTAGGGTGAAACCATATAAACTTCTTGTATCCAGAGCATCCTCCAGCAAATTATTCCAGAGATCTACTACCCGTTGGTAGAACCACCTCCTTTTGCATGTTTTGAACTTGGACTTCATTAGTTTCACTTGATTTCTAATTTTTGTATTTGAAAGAGACAGTGAAGAGTTAATCCCTATTGACTATTTTCCACAAGCAGTACCAGACAGTAATGGCAGCTGGCTGGGACTTTATTTCAGCTTTCATTTAGTCTTCTGCTGCCTCATGCCCTTGCCACTTCCAAATAGTGACTGTATTTACCTAGTTACCTCGATGAATTAACTAGAGGGATTTCAGCCTGCTTGTGTGGCTTTCAGCAGCCCAGAGTTGCAAGGAAGGTAGGGGTGTGGACATTACTGGGCTAGCCAGCAGCAAGAATATTAACAAGTCCTAGGTGGTCTTCAAACAGCCTCAAGTCGAAGGGAGAAATACTCCTTCCTGCTCACATAAAACTTGGAGAAACTGGGTAGGAAACAGATGTGCCTGCTCATGACCCTCATGTGGGAAGCCCATGTGAGTAGAAGAGCGCATGACCTTTATTTGGGTAACACAGGAACCTTTTGAAGAGTGATTGTTGTCTCCTGGATCCCCTCCTGACTCTTGCTTCTGTTCTCCCAGTGGTCTGAAAATGAGATGCAGAGAGGAGATTACTGCCTTGCAGCAACAAGGACAATGCTTTTTAGGCTGCAGTTTCACACTGCTAAAATGAACAGCTTTTCCTTAACGGGGTGCTCCTGTCCCTTCCCCTCCTCTCTGTCCAGTGCTACCCTTGTTTTTATCCCACTGCAAGCTGGTTTTCAGGGAGTTAAACCAGCAGAAGTCTGCTTGCTGCCTTTTCCAGGGCTAGTTTTTGCTGGTTTAGTTTTGTGAACCAGCTCACTCTGCAGTCAGAAGAGTCCCAGTGTTGACAGGAACAGGACTGCCTGTTCCCATGGCACTTGTTAGAGCACCATAACTCATTATAAAATTAGCAGTGTTAAATGTTAGGTGGCACATCTGAATGTAACTTCCTCAGCAGGTAAAGGTTATGATCCACACGGGTAATCAAAACTGTTCTTCCATGTGTTCATCAACCTTGCTTTTCTCATGGACCCAGAGGCTGTGCAGAATGGAAGTATGTATCTTCGTGATCCAAGAGAAAAGCAGGCAGTGCTGCCAGCTGCCCTTGCTAAACCTTTAGCTACACTGTAGCCTTTCTCATCATTGCCTGCATAAAGCAGAAAAAACTTTCTCAGTTGGGGACCCTGGGTCCTGTTGCAGTTTGAGGAGTGTGTGGGGGCAGTCATATAAAGCTATGATGTCAGAGGCTCACGTGCAGTATTGTTCCAGGGAAATTTACTCTACATCAGTGACTAAGCATGAAAAAGAGAAGTTTGTCCCCATAGAGCTGATTAATAACAGACACCGCGTGTAACAAAGATAGAATTTCATAGCCTACAAGGGGAATGTATACGGGGTAAGACTCAAGGCAGCATGGGACTCCATGTTATCAGAAGGGTCATACTGTCCTCAGGTCAACCTGATGTAGCTATAATTGCTGGCTAATTCTGTGTAAAGCCAACTGATCCAGCAGTGCACAAATCTGGCAATGACAGTTACAGAGCCACAACTTCGGTCTGTGTTAGAAAACTAGTGGGTGTATCTTCAAGTTCCAGATGTCTTCTGCATTTCTAATGCCCCTTGGGGTAATCTGTTGCCTTTACTGCAATCATCTTGAAGCCAAGCTGTGATAAATTCTGCAGAGTTATGTAATACAGAAATGAAGCTCAGCTTTCTATCTTGTCATTACACACTTGATTCCAAAGAGGATGCAAATAGATCAGGTGCTCCTTACGTATCTTTCTCCTCTCATTCTTTGCTCATCACAGCCAAGAAAGAAACGCCTGTTCCTGCAAGACCACCCCTGTGCCTGCCTCGCACACAAGTGCGGAACAGTTTTTAGTCTGTTATGTTGTGTTTAACCCATCACGTCAGCTTTAATGACAGCCCTACACTACGTAACACTGTGAAAAATCCAGGTTGGTTTGTGCTTTTACTGCCTTCTCAACATGGCTTCCAGATGAAGTAACACACTCTGCTTTCCATGCTCCGGACAAACATTAACACCACTGCAGTTTGCCTTGCACACAGGCAGCTTTAGCGTACCGCCGCTACCAGTTACCCAACCGAGGACGGCTGCGCTGACGAGCGAAGGTGATTACACCAGCGGCCATCCTCCCTCCGCGCACCGAGGAAGGCCCGGTTATAGGGGGGCGGGTAGCAAGGGGCTGGGGGCGTCCGCTCCCACACTCCTCCGCAGGCAAGGCTGGGCCCTGTGCCACCGGCCCTACGGGAGGGCTGCGAGCGGTGTCAGCCCCGGTGGGGTCCGCCAGGGCCGGCCGCTGCTCCCCGCGCCGAGGGCCGGGCCCGGGCGCTCCCCCTCTCCGCCCTGACCTAGATTCCCTGGGGAAAAGGGCGAGGCCGCCGCTTCCGCCAATCGCCGCGCCGCACCAGCGTCACGCGGGGCGGCGGTGACGCGTGGGGCCGCCTCCATTTTGCAGCGCAGCGGCGGGGCGGGGCGGCAGTCCGGAGCCGGCCGTCGCGGAGGGAGGAGGGAGCTGCCCGCCAGCCAAGCACTGACTGCCCCGCGCGCCCGCCCGGCTCGGCCCGCACCGAGACCTGCAGCCCAGGTTCGTGACAGGCCCAGGGGCCCGGCACGGCGGAGCGCGGCGGCCTCCCTGCGGAAGCGCCGCGGGCGGGCGGCGTCGGGGTAGCAGGGTCGGTGGCGCAGAGAGCTCCCGACTGTGCAGCTGGCCGGCTTCCGAGCGGCGGCCGGTATTTTCGTCGGTCTGTGTTACTCCAGTACTCTCCGCGGAGCGGGCGCCGTTGGCGTTGCTGCTGGGCGCGGCCCGGGCCGCCATTTTGTGGCAGAGCGATGGCGTTCGCTTTTCTTCCCTTGCTCGACGGGGACGGCGCGCATGCGCTGGCAGATCGGGGCGTGATTGCGCCGGTCGTCGGCATGTTGTGGGCGGGGCTGTAGGCGGAACGCCGGGTTCCCATTGGCGCAGGCTAAGGCGGAGTCCACCTGGCTCCTTCCTATTGGGCCGGAGCGGGGGCGAGGCCGGGCGGTGGGCCTGCTGCGGACTGCGGCAGGGAGGGCGGCTGCGCGGGGCGAGGGTGTGCTGAGTCACCGGGCAGGGCCGGGGGGGCGGCGGGCCGGGGGCGCTGACGGGCAGGGCCCCGTGTCTCCCGCAGCGAGCTCCGCGCCCACAGCCATGAGCGGCTGCCGCGTCTTCATCGGGAGGCTGAACCCGGCCGCCAGGGAGAAGGATGTGGAGAGG
Organism: Pelecanoides urinatrix; assembly: GCA_013400755.1. Taxonomy (NCBI): domain Eukaryota; kingdom Metazoa; phylum Chordata; class Aves; order Procellariiformes; family Procellariidae; genus Pelecanoides; species Pelecanoides urinatrix. The sequence continues at coordinate 11,870 of VZTQ01011630.1, forward strand.
TTCTTCAAGGGATACGGCCGCATCCGGGACATCGATCTGAAGAGGGGGTTTGGGTTTGTGGTGAGTGCGCTTCTCTGCAGGGCTCTGCGGTCCTTGTCCGTTGGTGGTCACTCAGATCTCATGCACGTTTGATGCGCATGAAACTACTTTTAAAGATGATGCCATTAACCTGCTCAGCTAAGTATGCTCTGTGACAAACAAGCATTTGTTAATTTCTTGGAGATGTAATTTTTTTACTTTAATGTTTTTGCTGTGGTGGTTTTGCAGGAATTTGAGGATCCAAGGGATGCAGATGATGCTGTCTATGAACTGGATGGAAAAGAGCTTTGCAGTGAGAGGTGAGGTACCCTATTTCATGAATATATAAGCTTGAATATCTAAAATAAGTGAGTCAATTTTAACTTGCATTGTGTTATTGGTACTGTTTAAACTATTATGTGGTTTTTTTTTTCCCCAATAACTATGAAGAAATATGTAAGAAGAAATATGTAAAAATGTATGGTTTTCCGTTTCTTTTTTTTTCCCAGGGTTACAATTGAGCATGCAAGAGCACGCTCTAGGGGTAGAGGCAGAGGGAGGTACTCTGACCGTTTTAGTAGCCGCCGTCCACGTAGTGACAGGAGGTATGTATAGCTTTGAACTGACATAGTTTAAAAAAGAATACTGTGGGCTCATCTGATCCAAGAAGTTGAGCTAGAATGAGATATTAAAAGGTATTATTTGCTTTGTTAGACAATTATTTGATGCAGCAGTAGGATAGTGAGGATTACAAAACTACTGAGATATGCTGCTTGTCTTTATGCTCCCTCCCTGAAGTACTTAGATTGCTTGGGGCATTACATAGTTAAGTTGTGGTAATAATGGTGATACGCTGATACCAGTTATTGGTGCAGCCTTTGTTAATATTAACATGCCGTTACATTTTGATTACTAATAAAAGTCTCAATTGTTTATTTCCAAACAGAAATGCCCCACCTGTAAGAACAGAAAATCGCCTCATAGTAGAAAATTTGTCTTCCCGAGTCAGCTGGCAGGTTTGTTGAAACACGATTAACTATTTTGACTTCGTTTAATGGGTATGTAATGTAATTATTTTGTAAAATAATTAATTAAAATTAAAACTAATTTATTAAAATATTTATATAATTAATGTAATTTTAAACAATGTAATTTAAATATTTTAAATGAAAACTAGTTAATTTTAATTTATAATAATAAAAATGTATATATTTGAGGATATATATTTATTTTTTTCTTGTTTTTTAAATCCATTTTAACCACATATTAAACCCTTTATTTGCCAGCCTATCTGTGTCGTTGGCCTTATGACGAGGAGTGCCTGTGGGTTATCCTAATCGTTCTGTCTTGGTCACTCTTGGTTGGGCCTGGTTGACTTTCCAGTCAGCTCCTACAATGTCACTTGGCCACCTCTAGATCTGTGTTTGCCGGTCTAGACGTAATCGATGCACTCCTTAAAGTGCCACATTGCAGCGATCCCAGAGCGTTAACGAGATCTGATTCCTAAGTTGAGAGCTGTTCTTCCTGTAACGCTTCCGAATAAAGAGGTCCTGGTCGAAAAGAGTTGAAAGATACGAAATTAGGTGGTCGTTGGAATCCTGATCGCAGTAAAGTGGTCCTTGGTAACATCAAGCATAGAGAATGTCTGGATCCGTCAATAGTCTCCTAATAGGGAGGGCAGTGCGATTAATGGCTTCCATCGACTGGGTAGTGTTCGTCAAGTGGGTGGCGAAGAGCCAGTCGGGCATATATCATGACGGTATCTCCGGTCGCTTAATGCAGTTTGCTGCTTGGCTAGCCTAGGGAAATGTTAATAAAGGTAAAGTAAACTATATTTTTAATGGCATATGGGGCACAAAATAATTGGTGTTATGTAAATGTAATTCTGTATGCATATAAGATTCGTAATGTAAATGGAGACTGAAATAGTACAAAAATATATGGGTAGTATCTCACACTCAGTCCAGTATATATACAAATGTACTTTTATCTCTCTCTCTCTCTCTCTCTCTCTCTCTCTCTCTCTCTCATTAATTTAATCTATATAATCTTTGTAGACTAGTATTTCCCTTAATGTTAAGACACTTATTAGCATTTTGCTTAAAGCAATATGCTTTTTTCATTTATTTCGTGCCCTGATATAGATAATTCAATTTTGGTAGAATGCAAGTATGGCAGTTGCCATGTTTGTAATTTATCTAACATCTTCTCTTTCAGTAGTCTTAAGTTTCTTTTTGTTTTTAACTATTTTTATATAGATAAGTATTAATTTCACTTCTTTGCATAACATAACTGGTCTTGTGTTAGGATCTCAAAGACTTCATGAGACAAGCTGGGGAAGTAACCTTTGCAGATGCACACAGACCTAAGTTAAATGAAGGGTAAGCTTCTAAAACCATCTCTTGAAAGCTGTAGAGTAATACTTGTATAATATTTGGTGAGGGAGGCTGGCTACTTTCAGTGCTCAGCAGCTGTTCATGGTTTAATTTAGCTACCCTTTGAAAATGCATTCTCTGGTATTTGGGGAGGGGAATTCTTCAATTCATGCTTGAGTTATGGCAAGGGATGACTACACTGAGCAGTGTGTGGTTTTTTTTTGTTCTTGCCCCCCCCCCCCCC
>VZTQ01011632.1:0-25023 GCA_013400755.1 Pelecanoides urinatrix
TTGGACAGGTAAATTATAACAACAAGGAACATGGTTGTACCATTTTGCCAGGAGAGAATATATTACTCAGTAGCACATTACTTAGAAAATCCTCTTTCTAGTAAATCTGCACTTATGCATGGAGCAGCATTGATGCTTACACAAAATGGCTGACTTGCTAATAATCAGAGCTTTCCTGGAATCTAAACACTCAGATTACTCAGGTCTTTGGAATATTTTAAGAATAAAGACTGCTGTATCAATCACTTTATTAAATTGATATGACTGGCCAAAGGAATACCTGACTGCTTTTTAAAAGATTTTTACATATTTGCAAAATTATGAGGATCTTAAATTTATTAGGGTTTTTTTCACAATCATGTCTCATCTGTCATGTTTGAGGAGACGGCAAATGTGAATGCTTAGCATCTTTGTTCAGTCTTCCCCTTCCTCCCCTTTGTCTCTTGACGTATCTTGTCTTTCCTTACAAACCTACGGTTTCCCCTGCGGTGTTTAAAGTCAGATGTCTGGACCATCATACCCAGTTATGCCACTGAAAATACGAAACGTTCCCCCGGCAGCACCGGCTCTGCCCGCCGCAGCAGCACGCCGGAGCCGCAGGCCGCAGCAGGCCCCTCTCCCCGCGGGAGCGGCCGCGCCACCGGCTCCCTCCCGCGGGCGGCAGCAGCTGCGCGGCCCGCAGCGGCCGGCGGGCGGCGCGGGGCAGGGCTCGCCGGCCCCGCCTCACGCGTCGTCCCCTGAGCGCCTGCGCTTTGCTGTGTCGACGGGGCAGCTTCTGCCCGGCTCTGTCTTGTCTGCCCCGAGTTCTCATCGTCTGGTGGTTCTGCCGCCTGTGTGTCGGATAGCCAGTTCTGCACTGCTGCAGCCTGCTTACACCATTTTGTAGAGAAAACAACGTGCCTGCCTTTCAGCAAATGTAGTTACTGAATGAAACGGCATGTAGTTTCATTTCCTTGGAAACAGAAAGGTAAAATGCATTTGCATAAGACCCCAGTGAAAACTTGTTTTTAGCCCATGTTTGCTGCTGACTAAGGGCTTGCTTGCTGTTGGTTAATACAGAGCGGCTGGGTATTAGGTCTGCATGCACACAAGGTAAGGAACTAACTAGTTTAGATTGAGAGTTGTGTTTTTCTGAAGCTGAGTTTGTATCGGCTGTCTGAGACTACATATGTGAGAGCCCAAAAGATACCCCCGCCGCCTTCCCTGCTCACTCTTTGTTCCAGCTGTTAAATCGATAGGATGTTGTGGGTGCTTTCAGACCTTGTAGTGCAGGGGGGAGGTGTGACAGGCAAAACAAGGAGGAAAAAGGAGAGACCAGTTGCTTCCAGAAGCAAAACCCAGCTCTGTTATGCAATAGTTGGCTGTTTTCTTCTCCCCCACCTAATGGCACTCTTGCATGTGCACGCTCTCTCCTTCTCTTCCCCAGACAGCCTGATGCATGAAGCACCTTTGCAAAATTATTTGAGCAGCACAGCGTTTTAGGAACAACTGTGGAAGCCATCACTAGCCATCTCTTTGCTGAAGGCAGGTGCTGTTTTAAACCAGCATTTCATTACTGCAGGTCTGTTAACATCCATTTTGTATAATCCAAAAATAGCTTGTTCAGCTTGCCAGTGAGGACATTCTCCCTAAAGGTCCCGGGAGCCTGAAGCTGTGGCTGTGCTATGTTCAGAAGGCATATCGCTAGTTAGCTTTAATCCAGCTGGACTGAGTACAACAGTACTCAAATAGTAACACAGAGTTCAGTGTGGGCTACCCAGCTGAACAAGTGTCCAGGCTTCCCAAGAGGTTTCTAAAACTTGAAGCAGTGAAAGCTGGCCCTAGCCTGGCTGCTGCAGTCATTTTACTGCACCGTAGCATAGTAATAGAACTTTCCTGATGTGACTGCAGAGTGAGAATACCATTCAAATCATTAGGACATAAATTCTTGAGGGTTTGGTCATGCTACTGAGCTACTTAAATTTTTCTGTATTCGTGTATTCAGCACAGTAGCTGAATGTAGTTACTGAATGAAATCACATGTAGTTTTATTTCCTTGGAAACAGAAAGGTAAAATGCATTTGCATAAGACCCCAGTGAAAACTTGTTTTTAGCCCATGTTTGCTGCTGACTAATAGCCTGCTTGCTGTTGGTTAATACAGAGCGGCTGTTAAGTAGCTGTACTTTAATGGTAGTGATGTCCTGTGTCCAAGAGCCCTAGGTATGTATGTTATTTTTGAAAAGACTAAAGTATTATCCGTCTGCTTCTGATAATGTTACTGTATTTAAAAGAACAGATGCTTGTCAGAAGAGATGGTAGTGAGCATGTGCATGTTGTTACCCTGTGTCCAATGCAAGATAATGTGGTAAATCATAGAATCATAGAATCACTGAGGTTGGAAAAGACCGCTAAGATCATCAAGTCCAACCCTCAACCCAACCCCCCCATGCCCACTAAACCATGTCCCTAAGTGCCTCATCTACACATCTTTTAAATACCTCCAGGGCTGGGGACTCCACCACTGCCCTGGGCAGCCTGTGCCAAGGCCTCACCACTCTGTCAGTAAAGAATTTTTTCTTAATGTCCAATCTAAACCTCCCTTGGTGCAACTTGAGGCCATTTCCTTTCGTCCTATCGCTTGTTACTTGGGAGAAGAGACCGACCCCCCCCTCACTACAACCTCCCTTCAGGTAGTTGTAGAGCGCGATGAGGTCTCCCCTCAGCCTCCTCTTCTCCAGGCTGAACACCCCCAGTTCCCTCAGCCGCTCCTCACCAGACTTGTGCTCCAGGCCCTTCACAAAAGTGGTTTAAGGTAATTAATTTTGCATTGCACCATCAGTTTCCACGATTCAACTGAGAAGCGGTAATTCTGTGTAACTTGCTAACTTCTTGTCATCCAAGGCACGTAAGTGTTGAAACATTTGACTGGAGCAGTGCCTTTAAAAAAAAAAAAACCAACCAAATAACACACAGACACACAGACACACACGCACGTACAATGGCGGTTAACATTCTGCTCTGCAAAGACTGTTGGTGCTGCAGCTTGCACTAAAAAAGATGACTGCAGCCATCTTACAGACATGATGTTTTCATGTTTTACTTAAGGTATTGCTGAGCAAAAATGAAGAAACATTCCTGTTTAATTTGCTTATGCATTAATATATTTGGATTTGATCTGTTTGCCCTGGAGAATGGCAGTCTCAGACTCAGATGTAACACAGTCTGACACAAATTCTTAAAAATTTCTACCAGGAAACTGGCTTTATTTTTACTAGCAATCAAGTACTTTCTGAATGCAAATATGCCCAAAATCTCAGCATAGATAATTGCTATGTAGAAGTTCCTTGATTTAAACATCTGAGCATGGTAATGGTATCCCTCACTAGATTACTATGGCAAGGTTAATATATTAAATCTGCATTTGCTCATTATATCCAGAAACATTCAACACGTTGGGTAATATGACCAACAGTACTTGGTAGGGGTTTTTTGGTTTGTTTTTTGAGAAAAAGTATGAAAGCGTAAACTAAAAACTACTGTGGATGATAAGCAATAAGCATATTACTGTAACTGTGAAACTAAGTTTTGTAGTGTGTTAGAAGTTGTGGGGAATTATGTAGAGCAGCTAATCTGTGGTGAGTGTGGCAGTTAGACAAGGGGCAGGTATGTTATGTGTTGGTTTTAAAATCCGCTTGCCAACCAGAATTCAGGCAGAGAGACAAAGATCCAGCTCCCTGATTTTTACTTTTTTTATTTCATTCCCCCCCTCCAAGTTTGCAAGGGGCTAAACACAACGTGGGATCTGGCAGAACCAACAATTTACAGCTTCTCGGTGTCCAAAAAAAAAAAAGAAAGAAGAAGCTCGACTGCTGGCCCGCTGCTGAGCGCCCCGTTCCTTCCCCGGGCCCCCCTCCCCTCTCCCGGCCGGTCCCCAGGGGGGGACGCCCGCAGGGCCTGGGGGGGGTCCTGGCCCCGGTCCCCGCCGCGGAGCAGGGCATCGCGGAGTTACGGCGGGGTTCACTGGCTGGCACCGCCGACAGCACAACTTGCTGGTGGGCGGATTGCACCCGGTGATTGATTCCCGAGCAAAGGAGCCAAGGAGCTTTTTTTTTTTTTTCCTACCAACCAACGATGCCTTCAAAGGACTCTCTGTTCTTTGGCGTGGAAAGTTTTGCAACTTCCCAGCCATGCTACGTGCCTTCTCCTCTTCCACGTATCTGTGACTTGTGTTCTCTGTTAGCAGTTAGATCCAGTGCAACTGGAGCGGCAGATAATGAACCTTTCATGTGCAGCTTTCATCTCTGCGAAGGAATGAGCTGATGCTTTGAGAAGTTTCTCAATATTCGTCAATGTCTTTCCTATTAAAGTTTAATTTTCCCCATGTTTTTAGAAGCAGCATTTACAGTGTTAGAAACAGCTCTACTCGGAATTACAACTTTTCTCAACATCAGTTTTATTAGATGTGTGATTAGAGCATTTCTGCGTTTCAGCTCTTGAGTGCTCATTTCAAATGCATGTATTTTGATTTAATTTGGTTTTGCAAAGTGATAGTCTTTAAGAAAACTTGGACACCCGCCCCCCACGATCTTTCTTTTTCTACCTCCAGACACACTGTATTCTGTAACTTTCATATATAATTATATATAACATGTATATATAACTTTCAGAATATTGAAGACAATACAGTCTGACTTTTGTTCTCTATTTTCATTTTATGCTTTGCTATGTTAAATATAAATGCCATATAGCTAACTGAATGAATATAGCTGCTTTCCACAATGATATCCTATAGTATTCATCTTCTATGGGAGATCATCTGTTCCCTCATTGTATCAAACGTCATGAAAATGATAATTCTTTAAAAGGAGAAAGTGGGGCCTGTCTCTTGTAAGTGTTCTTGAAGAATATTGTCAGTTAAAAAAGCAAAGGCATTTTTTGGGTGGTTTTCTTTAAGAAGGAAGAACAAAGAACTTGAAAAGATTCTTATTCTTAAAAAAAGTAGGGAATATGACGTTAAGATGTGTATGAATTTGCTGATGGGAAGATTGAAAGAGGTCTCTGTGTTACAATGTATGTCTAGAGCTTGGGTTTGTCTGATTAAATCTTTGGCTTTTTAACCCTGACAGTTATGCCACATTGTTTAAAAAAAAAAAACAAAACTAAACAGTGTTTCTCATGGCCTATTTGTTTTAATTTCTGCTTATATATAAATTAAAAATATTTTTCCCCTTATAAGTACTTTTTAGCTTCTTTGAGATGAAACTGGCATGTAAGATGCAGTAAGTAATTTAAATTAACTTAAAATCTGTGTATTTTCAATTAAGAAGTTAATGTGGGTTAGTAGGATATTGCTTTAAACCAAGGTACTTGATAGTTGATTAGGGCAGTCCAGAACACACTGAAGTAAGTCTTCCTAAAGTTAATGTTTAATTAGGTAGCCTATTTATTTTGTTTGCAGTTTGTACTAAGAAATTATAAACCAGTCCTTTCACAGTGTAAGCTACAAGGAGTCACAGGCTAAAACAGGTTTTACAGTAGAAAGCTCAAAAGCAGCAGCAAGGCAAAAACCTCAGCAAGCAGTGAAGATTGTTCTGCAAAAAGTATTTCTTACGAGGCTAAGCATTGTACTAACTGCCTAGACAGTATACAAAGGGATGGACGTACCTATCTCTGATATATATACTCCTCTGGCCAAAAGTAGACAATAGCCCATAAATACTTTTGGGGAAGGAAACAAGTTCCTGTTGAGTTAAAGATTACTTTCTTGGTTTTTAAAGGCAGTTGGGGATTATTTTTTCTATGTGAACTTAAGTTGGGCTCCCATTCCCTGGAGGAGATATCCCTTCCTTCTTACATGTCATCCTACTTCACCTCTGCCCCCAACCACAGGGCTCTTAACCACAACTTAAATGGGAGGGTGTGACCGTACTGTTTAATTAAATGATGGTATTGACATAAAAACAACTGTGACTTCATTCATGGTGCTCCTTACAGAAGCAGACACTGGGCTGAGATATTACAGCCCCTATTGCAAAGAAATCAAGGTAAAGTTATTTGTTCAACACAGTAGGAAAATAGTTGTTCAAACATCTGTCAAAAACAATAACTTCTATGTAAAATTCTCATCCAAAACAAATAATTTGAAGAAATACTAATGTGTTTAATATTAACAATGCTGTCATCACAGCATTGAATTTTAGGCAGTGGACAAATTACTCTTTATATTATTGTTGAAATAAGATCTCATTGGCCTCTGTTCTTCAGTTCCATATTTATAACTGGGTTCTGTCTTCAGAAGAGCATGAATGTCTTAGGTGGTAGGGGAGTTTGTGGCAATCGCCTGTCTGTGCGGCCATGGCCACCTGAGTGTGCGCGGAAGCAGCCGAGGCACGTGCTGGCATTCCGCTCCCTGGCTGTGCCGGGGGTGCAGCAGGGAAGCCAAAGAGTTAGATGTGACTGGTTTGCTGGTTGTGTACGTCACCACCTTCTGATTTGTTGTGGGTTTGGTTTTTTTTTTGCATTGGTGAAGTTCAAATCACACTTTATGTACACACAGAACTTCCAAGGAACTAAAAATGTTCTGGATATTTTGCATTAGGCAGAACTGCACAATTCAGCTTACTGGTAACGTGTTTGTACATGCAATTATTTATTTTATGGCCCTAACAAGTATTGTTGCAAAACCCAAATGTGCATATCTTATAGTTTCCACGTGTAGCTGACTCCCGTGATGAAGGGCTCGTGACTTCTTGGCCAATTACTTTTTGTAACTGGAGAAGAATTTTCCCATTCACCACAGATGAATCAGGTTTTAGTGTTGGAGATTTAAGTCCCACTTACTGCTGAAATCTGCATGCAAGGTCTTTCACATGAATGCTGGTTTTGAAGATGACACCTAAAGCTGTAACAATTATACTATGATGGATCTGAATTAATCAGACTACCTTATTAACTTACTCCTTTTAATTTTACATGGAGGATTTTCTCAGTAGTTGGCCCATTACTTGGGATCATTCACTTCAATATTACTTTTTTATGAATCCCATGGCCAGCTTGCTCAGGATTTGCTCAAGCGCATCAGTTCTCAGAATGTTGTTGGTTTTTTTATTAAGTTTCTGGGGTTTGTTCCAAATTCAACATTGCTCTGCATTGGAATAGGAGCTGAAGAGGTAGTATGTTAACTTTTCCGTTTCATATCTTAAGCAGCAGGTATTTTTGCATCACTTTTCCCTGGGCTAGGGCAGACACTTGATTTCCAATAAAAAGCGTTAATGCTGGAACAGGTGAGATTTTTAGACCCTCAGGTACAGTCTTGTCAGTGATGATTTTAATTCACAGGTCACACAAAAAGGGATTTTTTTTTTTTTTTAATTAATTTAATTTTACTTTCTGCTTTTAGTTCAGTAGCTTTTGAAATTGCCTCACCTTTGTCTCTCTGCTTTCCTTCTTACAATGATCACGCCGTTTTAAAAGATTTTTATCAGACAATACACCAGCAGGAATTTGAACCATGTTCTGTTGCTTTGGAAACGAGAACTAATGCAACAGAAGTTTGCATGACTTTGCATGAAACGTCTGTAGAGTAAGGTTTTCTGCCCATACATGGCTTAATTTCAGGGAGTTGTAGTTCTCAGGCAAACTTGTTACTTCTCTTAGCTTGAGGGGGGATGGGAATTGGGTGTTCGAATCCAGTAAAGCTTGCCATGCTGCTGCGTTGGTCTGTCGCAGCAGAGTGGGGCTTATTATGTGCAGCAGGAGCCGGCAGGGTTTGTGGAGCAACAGCTCTCCCTGCCCGTGGGCAGAGATGTGAGACAGCGTGGAAGCATTTGTAGCACTTCCTCTGCTTTTCTTTTTAATATGTTCTTTCCTCATCCCCCTCCTCCACTGCAGGCGTAAGGTCCTGAAGCTTTCACTCTGGTTTGTGCCATAGAATTTGGTTAAACCAAGCCTCTTCTGTTTAATTGTTTAATTGTGACCTGTATCTGCCAGGAAAAGGCTCTGTATTTTGTTTTCCACTGCCTTTCTGTAAACTGCTCTGCAGTGCCAGCTGTACGGCATGCCTAAGTGAAATGTCTGAATTTCTGTGTACACATTTTTCAAGAGAACTTAGGAGACAGTGAACAAATTTTACGAGCACTTGCTGCAGCTTTCCAACATCCATTTTGATTAACAAGGCTACAGTAAAGGGAGTACTGGAAAGCTAGTGCATACAGCCCAGCGTAACTCGCACCGTGTTGTGGGCTGCTGAATCATGAGCGGTTAACGCTGGTATTAATGAGTTCCCCCTGGTGAGATGGAGGGGGTTGGACAGCTGATGTGGATGATGCTGGCAAGTAGCCTCGCACTGTAAGGAAAGGGGAGAGGTTAAGAATTAATGCAAGTTAGACAAGCTAGTGCTGAGGAACTGAACTCTGGTCCCGCCTTCCAGATATTTAAGACAGCTGGAGGCACTGGGCAATAGAAATATGGAAGAAAGGGACCTCTGAATCTCCCGTCTACTACTCTGTGTTTTGGAACAGAGGAAAAGCAGTCTTCTACTTAAATTAAATTCTCATTTGCTAGGCAAGTTGGTACTTGTTCACCCCTCCTTCCATCTCCAGCCCAGTTACCAGATTTGTTTGACGATCTGGTAGCAAGCAGTGTCTTTGCTTCGGTAACAAAGTCCAGCCCACAGTAACAGCAGTTGAGTTGCAGGGAAGATATACGCGGTGTCTCCTTAAAAGTCAGGTTCTTAAACACAGAGGCCCTTTGTGCCGCTGAGTAACTTGACCTGCTGTTTCTGACAAGTCCCTGGATTTAGCTTTATGGTATTTCATATTCTCTAGTCTTGTTTGCATTTGTTTTTAAATCCTGTCTTACCCAAAGGCAAAACCCAATACCCTCTTGCTCAGCTGCCAGGCTTGGGGGTGGCTGAGGACACCGAACTGTGATCACACAACAGAACACGGTACATTTGGGAAATGAGCAGTCCCCTTTCCACAGAATAAGCTCACTGGAAGATTCCATGTGATGTTTCCAGTGCTTATCTGAAGAAAGGTAGAACCTTTACTTTGTTTGAATGGTCAGTATTAAATTTGTCCTTTGGTAACTTTTTTTGCTTAGAACGTGGAGTATCATCAGTTAAAAGTTAGTTCTTTGCTCTTCTGATTTTGTAAAAACAAGTGTGCAAATGTTGAACTTATCTTTCATTTTCATGAGTAGAATATTTGTGGGGGTTTTTTTCACCTGAATGTCCATGCACGTTGCTTTTGTAAGGCTACCGTTTTATCTCTGTTGTTGCAGTTCTCCTAAGGCAAGTTAGGAAACGGGCTGTATGCTGAGCACCCAGTGAATGACACTTGTAGAGAATGCTCTGCGTTTTCCTCCTGTGGAAAGGCACAGTATAGTCCATTTTAAAAGAAGTCATCCAGTGGGGAGACGTAACCACATGTGATAGACGCATGCTGCATAGTGTGCAAGGCCACAGAACGCGGCTAGAAAGGAAGCTGTTAGAGATGCAGGTGCCATAAACCAGTCAGCAGTCTAATAATTAAAAGTGACATTGATATGAAATAGTTACCATTTTGGGTGACACGCAATGACAACTGTACGTGAGGGAGTTACACAAATTTGCTGTGGTACGTTTTCAATATCATACAGTGAAAATAGCCTCTAAAACTAGCTTTTTAGCCTAGTATCAATATGGAATGCTGTAATAGTTCAGTAGTGCTTAATTATAGTTTTTATTCTTGGTAGATGTATTAGGTGCTTGGGTCTGCTCTTCTAACTGGTGTATATTTCATTGACTTCCATATGTATTACTAAGAATGTACATGGTTGAAGATGAGACATTTTGCTTTTTAGGAAGTGCAGTAGGTAGTTGGATGTTCAGAAAAGATCATTGACCAATTAGTCATTCCTTCTATCCAGTTGTTCTTGGCAAGAGAAGAACTTCTGTCAAGAAACCCAAAACTTTAGTGTAATTGGTGGGGAGGAGAAATATGACATTGACTCTGTTGCTTTCATTATTGAAAGCAAATAACTATTCTGCAAATAACCAAAAGAAAATTCTGAAAATTAAGGTGTCATTTTGTCGATAGACCATAGTCCATGGAATGTGCAGAGCTAGTGTTCTCCCTGTCTAGTTTCTACTTTCAGCTCTTGTGAGGGGATACTAGACAACTCCACAGTACGCCCAGAGAAAAATGCTATACAGTTTAGACCTGCTTCTTGTTTTGACTGTTCCTGTCCTTTGCTAATGATCGACCCGCTTTGCAAGCTAGTGGAGTAAGCCCACTGATGCCTAGGTGGTAGTTACAGAAGAAAGTAAGTAGCACAGGAACCTGTGCTGATTTTTTCCAACAGAGAAGATCAGGAAGGTCGGGATACATTCCTTACATCCTACTCTGGACTGCCAGTATGAAATAATTCTAGCCTGGTAACAAGAGTATGTCAGATGTGTTGGAAAACTGATGTTGTCTGAAGTAGTCTTACAGGCATCATGGCAATACAAATCGGTAATCTCTTAGTGGCATAAGGCAATAGGGAAAAGAACATGGAGACTGGTAAATTAAACCATTGTACAGTAGGTTTGATATAAGCTTTGGCAGATCAAGCTTTTAACCCATTTGTTCCTGTTAACCTCTTTCTTTCCATCCTTTGTAATTCAGCAGAATCTGTTTCATTTTTAATTATTTAATTTCTGCCTCTAATCTGCATTTGAGTCACTGTAATGCATTTTCACTGTTCAGTTGTTTACCTCAATTAAAGGATGTGGATTCTACCATTGCAGAGCCAAGATAAATTTCGACAAGCTGCAGCAATTGGGTAAGTGGAGGTTTGTTAGCCATCTAAAAACGTCTTAGCTGTATCTCAGTGTCAGCCTTAGAAATGGTATGTGTTATTGCTGTTTTGTGTTATATTTGTTGTAAGACAAAAATTAGGAGATCATATAACCTTGTCTATTTTGTGTCAAGATTTTATGTCTTTGTATAGTGTATCTTGCAGGAGGTTCATTAAACCACATTTTAATTATCCTCATTAAGAATTACGTTGCCTTCCGTGAAGATAACATCTTTCCCTTCAATACTGACAAACCTAAGTAGCAGGAAACCACTAATCAGACCTTAATCCAGTGGGCTTGCAGACTTTTAAAGCTCAGATGAGATTTTCTGGCTTTCAGGTTTGGATTGGTTTTGGGTTTTTTTGGTGTTGTTTTTTTTTTCTTGCAACTGAAAGACAGAAAATTTTAGTATTCTTACTTCAGCTGAAAGCTGGAGGTCTTTCTGTAATCATGATTTTAAAACCTGGTTCTTTAGAAAGAATGCCACTTCTTGAATCACCAATAACTTTTCTTATTCCAAATAAAATTAATTTTTAATTGTATGAGTGATAAAGACAACTAGTGTGTTCTAATAAAGTAAAGTGCTTGCCACTAGCATTTCCTTATACATCTTAAAAAAAACCCTAAAAACCAAACACCTCCCCAAAACCAAACCCCCAATCTATAAAAGGCCTAATTTTATTTTATTTCTGAGCGTACATTGAGAACACTTACCCCCCAGTGCAAACTGCTGAACGCTGAGTTCTTCAGCACATCAGACCACGTTTACATGCTTAAATGTTCCAAAGCACATGCAAGTCTTTAAGCACTTGCTTTTGAGCACTTTAGCCTACCTGTTAAGAAATAGAATATTGCTCAAAATAGTATTTTTTTTTATGATGCAAGCTCTTTGCATATACTTTTGCATTTCTGGTTTCATGGTTACAGAGATGGCTAACTAGCAGTTAATCCAGCGTGGGGTGTCGCTGCGTTTTGCTCTCCCCGGGCAGCACAGCTGAGCCAGCTGCAGAGAAAGCAGCTCCGAGTCGGGTTCTGTTCCCCACTCAGCCCCTTCACACTCACAATCACTAGCTTCGTGAAACATGGCAAAATACAGCTAAAGGAGTGCTGAGTGAATCAGTACCTAGCGGCAGCTAAAGATTTGGTTAATGAGCTTTTTTTTTTTTTTTACCATTCCAGAAACATAAGCAGACAAGACAAATGACTATACAGCTTATCTGACTGTTAAAGCATTTTATTCAAGAAATAAAGATATCTAGTTTAGATACACATGTGTCTGGAGCCAAATGACCTCTGTCTTCATGTTTGTCATGCATAAAATCTTCCGTGTTTATGTGGGGTTCCTCTTACGCTTGCTTGTGTGGGCTATTCCCTTGGTTCAGCTGCCCACTTACCGCACAGTACCTGAAAACCAAATACAATCTTCTCCCTGCTGGATTCTTCCCTTGAAGGAATTGTCGTGATGCAATACCTGTTTTACAGTAGTTTTCACAAATATGATCACTCATACTGGACATCCAATATGAAAGATCTTATTTTAGTTCCCCTGCTTGTAGTACAGGGCTGTTCACACTAGCTTGGGTTTGCATGTGACGCTTAGAGTAATGGGATATAAAACATTACAGCTTTTAAAATTCCTTTTCTTTGGTGGGCTCTCATCTGTGCCATTAACACGAGTAACAAACTGCTGTCAGGGTGGGGAGAAAGAGCATAGGTAGCAGAGAAGCCACTGATTTGAGTATCTTCCTCACAAGCTTCTCAGATGAAGCTATTTTCTCTGTGAAATACTAGTCAAAGATGTACATGTGCAGCCTCAGTTCTTTTCTAGCCCATCTTTAGAAAAAGCTTAAATTGGAAGGAAAAAAAAAAAGCTACAGCCCTTCCAAGAAAGATCATCTGTGCATAAGCAAAGCTGAATTTGACATGCTGTCGTTCCTTGAAGACAGCTGTGGGGTTTGATTTTTTTTCTAGGTTAAAAGTATGTTTTCTGTTTTAGATTCACATAGATTTTTATCTCCTAGATACCTTCTGCACACACTCCTCTCATATCATGTGTGTGATTTGTAATACCTAGTTTGCATAAGCAAACTGACTGATAAATTATGATCCATTTATGTCTTAATGCAGATAATTGTGGATGCTTGGATGCTGCCATATTCTACAGTTTAAGTGGGAATATACTAGATTCTAAGTATGCATGATATGTGTTTTGTACTGTCAAGAAGAGGAGACATAGCAAAGCATAAGAAACAAGATTATATGGTGCAGTCACTGCTTTTAATTCTAAATTAATAGAAATTTGTGAGGTTGACTTGGCAATTAACATTAATTTTTAAATTTTTGTTTTGTTTTGTTATTAGGTTACAGCTGTTGGAGGCAGTGGGAAAAGTGTGTTGTCAAATGGAATAGCCTCATTTATTTTTGACTAAAGAGAGTCTTGATACTGTGAAGTTAATGGTAGGTAGCGAAAAGAGAGCTGAACTGTTAAGTTGCTCAGCCTGTTGGTACCTAACAAATGTGTCAGCATTTTACAAAAAAAACCCCAAAACCTAAAGCATCTAGACAAAAGGCTTACTGGTTTCTGTAGGCTAACAAATGCATGTTTGTTTGCCTAACCTTATTTGAGCTCTGGGAATAAAGTACTTTAAAAAAAAGATTCTTCTATATTGCTTTGAAGAATTTTAAAGACAATAGTTCTTATATTGTAGAAGAGATGTGATAAAAATAGCTTGTCATGAAAAAATATCTAAAACTCCTAAATTAGTTAGAACTGTAATTTAACAACAACAACAAAAATCTATATACGATTATTTCCAACCTCACAGACTACAGTCTGGAAAAGACGAACCGTGTGACCCGCTATGTACAGCAGCAGTGGAAACAGCAGCTCACCTTCCCGACGGGCTGGCACCACCATTCCCACTTCTGTATGTGCGCTGCCGGGCTCCGTCAGGAGGCGGGTGGGATCCTCTGTTTACATCCAGTTCCATCGAGCAGGTAAAATGACTCACTCCTGAAAACTCCAGTGTTGTTTTGATAGGCTTTTTTAAAGGTCTGTCTTATTTTCTTGTTCTAGTAGATAATTGTCGTGGTTTAACCCCAGGCGGCAACACAGCCGCTCGCTCACTCCCCCTCCAGTGGGATGGGGGAGAATTGGAAGGGTAAAAGTGAGNAACTGAACTGTAATGTAGAGTTTTTAAGGAGTTGGTTTCTTTATCTGATTCCTGAACTGATGGTCACTGTCCTTGCTCACGTCCGGCTAAACTTCTCAACTGTGGTGGATCTATTAAAGGCATCTTTCTAGCGTGCCATTCTTGTTTGTAAACCTTTGTAATCTGGGAGAACAAGTGAACTGATGCTGTCAGGTAACATTTTATGTATCCTGCAGTTGAATTGACAGATACTTTGGAATTTTTTTTTTTTTTTAGATTTTGTAATTTTATTATTTTGGAGAAGAATAATGTTTTAATTTTATACATATAAAAATAATTTTGTAGTGATAGAGTCATAATACAAGATCTTTGCCTTTGGTCTTGGGAGAGAAGCAAAGATAAAATGGCAAAGTATACTGTTTTTAAAAAAGTTTTCCTTTTTATTCTTGGAAAGCAACTTGACTTCTCTCCCCTCCTCCCCTCCCCTGAACTGCCTGCTTTTCGTAAATAACCTTCCAACACATAATTAATAGTTACTGTCCTTACGTCATTTCAAAATCTCTCTGTATCTAACACAGGCGTGAGTCTGGAATTCTTTTGTTCTGACCTCAGACAAAAGTCTTAGTGCACAACAGTGGGAAATAAATTAAACAATTGTTAGCAGGCTATATTTAGGTTCAGCAACTGCACCAGGCACTGTTATTTTTTGCTTCTGATTTTTAACAAAACAAACAACATTCAAGGGAGGAACTGTCAAATGTGGATGTTGGACACGAAGGTGTTTCAGGTCTCTGCTGAGGATGAGTGCAAGGTGGTTAATGTCTGTCTCCTCTGGGCACTTCAGATGGCTATTTGAATGTGCTTTGTGGTTATTCAGTTAGTTGCCATCGGTGATTTTCTTCTTTTATTGAGGATTCAAGGATGGGATTGCCACTAATAAAGTAGCACCTTTCCCTAGCACACCAGGGCTTGCAGTACTGTAATTGCATTCGTCTCTGGCTTCCAGTGCCTGTAAATAGGGCAGGTCAACACCATAGCCTTGGCAGCAGGAGTCATTTTTAAGGATACAAATAACAATGAAGCGTCTATCTCCTGCAGGCTGTCAGTGGACTTTGGTGCTTAGCTGCCCTTCTTGGTTTCTCTTTTTTTCTTTTCCTTTCTTCTTTTTACTTGTTTCTAATCTCCACTGTTAAGCAAAGAAAATTACCTGTTTATATTAACAGCATTTCATATTGTTTAGTTCTAGAAAATAATTATTAGGGTTATCTGATCCATCCTCTGCAGTTTTAGGTCCCTGATTTGTATCTTACTCTGCTGCTCTTTTTTAAAATTTTATTATCAGATCAGAAAGTGAAAATTTGCTTGTGCAAGTGGAGAAGGCACCAGCCTTGACCTCTTAAAAGATAGTGTGAAGTTTGCAGTTTCATCCAGTTAGCAGAGGTACTGTAACTCTATAGTTTGGTTTGGTGTGAGCTTATTATAAGAACAGGGCCTTGAGTCACTTTACGGCTTGTCCTGCCATCCATCCCAGGTCAGGGTGACAAGCCACTGGTAATAGTCTCAGTGACTGACAACAAAATGAGCAACTGCTGCAAATGAGCAGGGTTTTTGTATGCGTGGGCTGCCAGCCGCTTTATTGAAGTAGCAATCTGAAAAAAGAAGGATTATTCTAAGCTGTTTATTCCACAAATAAATGGACTAAATTTTGATCCAGCTGAACCTGATGACTGCTGGCATTTAAGGGGCGTCATTCAGAACTCATTGAAAATATTTAGAGAGGGTAAACCCTCCTACACAGATGTATACAGATACTGTCACAGTGCATTTCAGCGTCCAAGTTCTCTTCTGCGGTATGTGAAAGCTTTAAAATGTCCTATAAAGCCTTCAGCTGAAATGTTCATTAGCCACTTATTCCAGAAGCTTTCAAGGATTGTGTGGAATATCGGTTGTTCTAAATCTGGCTCTCTGAACACAGCAAACAACCATCATTCCCCTGATATTGTATCTAAAGCCATATTTCAGACAGTACAATACAGTATTTGTGGAAATGTTGACTTTTGTGCTGCTGATAAAAGGGAAGATACCAAAATTAAGCATCTAACAGTTGCTAGTGATGTCTCATTGCAGCTGAATTAGCTTATTGGGGAAATCTTCAGTTGCATCATCCTCTGCGCTGCACTTTCTTCCTCATTCTTTTTCCTGCATGTAAACAGGAGAAACTACCTAAGCTGAAGACCTGCCGATGCTAAAAGGAGCTCGTGCTCCTTCTGTGTTGCTTGTGCTCGGCCTAGCGCTCACCTGATCACACGCTCAGCAAGCCAGTCCCAATCTCCTACGCCGGCAGCAAATGTCTTTTTGGTTAATTCTTGTTCTGTGACAGTTGATTTGGGTCACATTGTAGTCAGGTGCCACAGTCGACTCGAGAGATGGAGGAGGAGTGTGTGGCTGGGCACCACAGGCAGAAGCGGGAAAGGAGAGAAAGAAGGCAGGCCAGTCTGCAGGGTTTAGCACTTAACAGAAAGCTTCCAGATATTTGCAAGTGGTTTTTGCTTAGGTTTGTTGTCCGATACACCTGGAGTAGGATATAAGTGGAAAGAGCTGTGCAAAATTATCAGCGTCCTTCTGGCATCTTCCCTGCTTCCTTCCCTCAGGCCCCCTGCGGCTGCACGAGAGGAGATCTGCGTTGTGCCGGTCCGTGAAGGGCAGCGAGCTGAAGCCACGTGCTTGTTCTTACTGAGGCAACTTCTTGCGGTGGTGCACAGAGTGTCACTCCTGAGAGAACGAGGGGTTTGTCCTCAAAGGGGGCTTTATACGTCACTGCTCTGTCTGTATGTGACTGCGTCCTTCAGTGACACTCCAAGAATTTTCAGTTCACTTTGTCACATCATCTTTGTGGTATGTCCTGTATTTTTCTTTCACATACTTAGAAATCTACATTAAATGATTCGTAGTAGGAAATTTACAGTTAAGAAACTGGTAGGTTAAGTGTTCCAAGGTGTGATAGTGAGTTTGTTTTGGTTATCTGCCTTCATCTAATTGTCCCAGCATGGATTCTGATTTTTATCGTTTGCTTTGCTCTCACCTCATCACTTCTATTTCTTTGAATGTACATTTTGGTAATATTTGGGTTGCCAGTAAATTCTATGACATTGCAGTGTTTAAAAGTTAAATGTGTGTGTAAAATACTCTTTTTAATTTTTTTAAATGATGATTACTGTTTGTTTTATATGTTAAGCTTGTACGAGAAAATGCTTTTACTTAACAAATAGTTGGACAAAATTGAAACCAGTGAATTCTGTCCTTCAGCTGGAGAGAACGTGGCAAGAAACTACACACACACACACGCGCGCGCACAAACACACATGTGAAATTTAGGAACTACTCTGGTGTGCTAACTCCGTGTTCTTTGTTCAGAAGAGTAACTTAATTTATGTAATTAGAAACTGATTGCAGTGCTGCATCTTGGAAACTTTACCTCTGACCTTACTAAATTCATGTTCTTGTTAGGAGAGAGTGTAGACTCTTTAGATTTATACACACTGAATTCACCGCTGCCAGGGATGTATGCGTGGCTGGAATTCCATGTTATGGAAGAATCTGGATAGTACATGTCCTGTGTGTTGCAGTCCATAGCAATGGCCCTAACAGCCTCCGTGTGTTCGAGCTGCGTGGATTCCCCATTCCTGGAGTGAGGAATGCTGAGCAGCGCAGGCGGGTGGCTTTGGAAGGGCCAGGTCACCTGCAGCAGAGCCGGCTCTGGGCTCAAGCTGACTCTGCGCAAAGACGTTGGTTGCATCCGTTCTGCTTCCAGTTGTAAGACGACAGTGAAGTAACACCTGAGTTGGCTCCAAAACTGCCTTTGCAGGATCTCTCGGCCGCGTTACACAGCTTCTGAGCGCAGGTTGGCCATGGAAGCAATAGAGCTGTGTGAGCTGTCTGTGCCTGAGCTGCCACGTCGTTCTCTCTGTGGCTCTCACAGCTGCATTAGTTGTTGGTAAATAACTCATCTTGAATTTGAACCTGCGCTTGTTAATAGGGTGAAAGGGAAGGGGATCACATGTCTTTAAACTGTATGGAGCACATTCATTCCTGATGTATAATAATAACAACCACCCTTGAAAAACTCGGGAGAATAGATGCTTGCAAACTTCATTGGTTTGTTGGTTTTGTTTTGTTTTGTTTTTTTTTAGGCAATTCACTGTTACTTTTGCATTATTATTGCTATTTTTAGTTAAAATTCAACTTTTTTTTTGAGTGCAGAGGTATTTGAACAGATCAGGTAGAATTCACCTTTGTTGCTTACCCGCAGAAATGAGTAAATGTATAGCCCCGTAATACCAACAGAAATGCACAAAACCTAACACTTTAATCTACTCTAGTTCTTGATTTCATTTATGGCCTATCAGCTTTTTGAAACAGACAGATTAATTACCTTTTGTAACAGGCTCAAATTAATACTTTATGCTTCTTTTTTTAATTAAATTAAACTTTAACCCTGCAAATTGGGATGGTTGAGTCAGTGGTTGCTATGGAAATGTTCATTTGAGACATAAAGCTGTAATTGGATGTTTGTTTCCCCCTGACTTGCAGCTTCTCCTAATCCTCCCACCATTGGTAACTGCTGCCTTTGCGAGGCATCCAGAAGGATGATGTGAGTGTCCTGTAACCTGCTTCAGGCAAAATGAGCTAGATAAGCTTAATAATTTAAATTGGTGATCTGAGCTGACTTGCCTGAATTTTTGCCTGAATGATAAGATAGCGCGTGCATGAAGTAGTCTGCTGACTCTGTGGCAGAGGTGGGAACACCCTGGCAGAGAGGCAGATGGCAAGGTCAGGTGGTGAACGTCGTCTTCTAGTTCAGCTTAACTTTGTACAAGACAGACATCCCCTTGCTTTAGCATTTTTACGACAAGGGCTATTCTTACATCTTGTTTTACAGTACATTTATTACCAGGTTTTTATACCTAGCTAAAGCATGTTTTATAGTAGTCTAACCCAGACTACGGTCTTACCAATGCTTGTCTTAACCGTTGATTAGCCACTGTTCATTGGAGGTGGACAGGACATATTTTGGGTTTTGTGAAGAACTGCACTTCTGGGAACATGTTGATCTTCATTTTGACAATTGGGACAGTAGGAGGTACAATTCAGGAAGATGATCTATATCTGAATGGTTTATACTGACTTTAGCTCACCACAAATTGCTCGTCTCTTTCCTGGTCATCATCAGATGAATGATTTTTCTTTTTTCCTTTTTTCCCTTTAAGGAAGGAGAACTGTACCTGAGTTGCAGTTTTCAGCTTGAGGTGTTACAACACAATGGAAGATTCTTGCCTCTTTTGCCTCAGAAATGAATGAAGCAAGTTCAGGTACTTACCTGTTCACTGACTGCATGTCCAATCCATATATTGGAGAGAGAACACAATTTTTTAAAAATAGAGATAATGTCTTTTTTAAAAATCAGCTGATATAATTAGAAAAACATACTAGTGTCTCCCCACCTCTAACTCCCTTAACCCTTCAAGTCTTAAATAAAAACAGTGTATTTCAAAGTTAAATAAATTTGAGATCAAATCCAAGTTGAGTTCAAAGTTTAATTAGATGTATACCAGTCAGACCATCTCAGAAAGATAGATCAGGCTGGCAAAAAAGGTAGTAAGATAACCATCTCTAAAAGTGGTCAGAGGAAAGCGTAGCCTGTGGAATATGGACAAGATGGTTTAGGAAAAAAAAAAAGTGCATCTTTTAACACAGTATACAGGTATTTGCAAGAAGCCATCTGTTTCAAAAGTTATAGCTGAATTTGAGTTTTGTCATTCCTGCTGAAATGTGCTTGGAGGATTATGTGCTGATCTGGGTGAAGGGGAGAGGTTCAAGAGGGGGTATGTGTTCTGGGAGAGAGGCCAAAGTTGGCTTGTAGCAGGGCAATAAACCTGTTCTGTGCATTGTGTTTGAAACAAAATACCAAATCAAGTAGGCTTAAATCAAACATGCTGTATTCTAAACACATATATATGAGGAACTGCATGAAAAAATGTGGCTGTAGAAGTTAATAGGTGTGGAAAAGAACTCTGCAAAGAAGTTCTTTTGGTGTCCTGAATACCAAGGATCAGATTAGGTTTGGAGGAAAGAAATGTTTACACCTCGCTTCAGGAACCAAGACTACATCTTTGTGGTGAAGACAGGACAAGGACATTCTGAACCATGTAATTTCACTGAAAGAGGAAGCTACCTGGTTGTAAGGAACCTGATCTTTATGGAAGGTTGTCCTATCAAGGTTTTTTTCCCGCTTCATAACTGTTGAGATACAAATTCAAAGCATTCTTTTTTTGGTTGTGTGTATAATCCGCTGCATCCATGGTTGGGGTTTAAGATTCGGTATTTACGTTGTGATGACTAACGTAAAATCCATGCCTAACCTACTGAGGAGTAGTTCTGTTTGTATAATTCTAAATAAGCAGGAATGCCAAGTAATAGAATGCACTTCATTGCTGGACAGTTAAACAGGAGTCTTGTATTAACTGCGATGTGTCCTTCAGAAAGAACTTGGTATCACCTTTATCTTGTGAGGCTCTGTGGTTAATTGGCTTGACATTTTCTTAATTGCAGTCTTAACTGACACTGTTGGAAGTTTTTGCATTGAATAGAATTGATAATGTTGATAATATTTTGAAAACCTAGAGCTAATCCATATTGAAATAATTTTACAATAACAGAGAATGAAAAGTCTAATTCTGTTTTGTAACATTAAATAATCCTGTTTATGTTCTTAAAAAGTAATGTGTGTCATGTAGCCTTGGAGGCTGGTAGTTATCAACTGTTATTCCTTTTGAGTATTAAAGTTGGAGCTCTAAATCGGAGCTCTAAGCCAACACCTCATTAAAATACTTAACCAGCTCTTTCAAAGCTGATGGCTTCCAATGGAAACTTAAATAAGTCTGTGATAAGGGGGAGTCAATAGAGACATTGTGAGCAGTCTGTACATGGGTCATAAGGTGTTTGTTTTAAAAGCACAGCAATCATGAGAACTGTCAAAATGCAATGGAGCTGTTAATTACTTGTTCTACTTTTACTTAGCCATAATGGCAATCCTTCTTGATATGAATATTTAGAATTATCAAATCTATGGCATAACTGAATGATAGTCACAACCAGGCATCCTCAGACACTCAGGATGGAATTTAAAGGAGCTACTAGTTGTAAACATGTCCACAAATTTTAGATTGTCATTTCATAAAAGCTAATTCTGTCTGTAGTGCTGAAATATTTACCTGCTGGCATATAATTCTGGCCTCAAAAGGCAAATTTTCATGTAAATTACTAGTCATGAGCCAAACCAAACAAGGTTGTTGTGCGCACAATGGAAAGTACGGAAACTGGAACGTGAAGTTACTGAAGTCATTCATCTAAGTTGTTTATCATTGTTCAAAAAAAGGTGCACGTCTGCAGCATGCGTTGAACCCAACGTATGACGTGGAACGGGTAGTCGGGGAGGAGCGCTTGGGGTGATAAACGGTCTGCCAGGGCAGCAGCTGGAAGAGCCCGTTAACTCTTACCTGAAGTGTGCCACGCGGTCAGTCGTAGAGGGTTTGTCCTTTTGCAGAATGAAGTTCTTTTTCCTGCTGGGAGAAATCCATTTGTCTGTGGATCCCCTAAAAGAGGATTTTGGCCAGAGTTCATGAGACAAGGCCAACACTGACAGTGCTGCAGACTCCTCTGAGGAGTTGGGTAAATGAGTTACCTGCCTCCACTCAATGGAAGCCATGAAGACAAAATACATAGGCTTCTACACAAGTACTTTTTTTAATCATTCCTAGCTGTATGTATATTTATTCAGTTGTATGCTGAATAATGTAGCAGAGTGCTGAACTCTTTTCTTCTCTAAACCTTTAAAAGCTTTAGTGGTATCATTCGGTGTAGTAACGTTGTATTAAAGCTCCTTGTCATGTAGCTATTTTGTACTCACTGGCAGTCTGGTACCTTTTACCAGCTCTGAAAGATAGAAAAAAGAATTGTAATATATTTTTGAAAGTTATAAGGAACTACTTACTTTGGCGAAAAAATAGAGCTCTAAGGAGCTTTGATATGCTTTTCCTTTAGAGAGCTCCAATATTTTCTGTATTGGGTGGAGGTTATACAGCTGGTTTTATCCTAATGTTAGCATATTAGGTTACAGGAATCTTTCCACTTAATTGAGCAAACACAGGAGAGTATTTATGTAACTGAAGATTTGCAACTGCCAGTAGAATTAATTAGGGGAGGAATAATTAGGCAAATAGTAGTGTCCAAGTGGTCCCACTAGAAAAATGTATTGTGGTCCCAATAGAAAGATGTATTGCAATCCCAATAGAAATCTCATTAATGTTGTTATTTGTGATGAGCTGTGCCTTTTGCAGTACCATAAAGGGAGGCAAATGTGGAAGGATCTCAGTGGGGTGTCAGCTTGGGTATGAAGCCGAAAAAATATCAAGGTTTTAAGCTGTCTAGTCTCTTTATTGTCATTTAGTCATGAATGCAGCTCCGCTATCTGCTTAAAAGCCTTCCCTGATTGAATGAGCCACTTTATGGTGAAATAAGTACAAAAGAGAAAATTTCAGGTTAGTATATGTTATAGAATTGTTGCTTCACGTATCAGAAACAAGTTGTCTCTTATGCCGAGCAGATAACTGAGTGAAGAATGAGACAAATTAAGCTTATTTCAAATACTTTTGCTTGAATTTGACAGCTTACTGGTTCAAAGAATGGAAAAGTTAATGAGCATATTATCTAGACTTTCCATTGTAATATTACTCATACAGAAGAATAAAAGAAATGTTAATTAATGTGACGTCATATTTATAGTGGCTGTCCTAGGAAGCTGTCTCTTTGGTTCCCGGTCTGTAGTAGCAAGGTCTGTCATCTGGTCAGTGAGGGAAAATATCTTAGACATAGTTCTCCGGGGGAAGCTGAGGGTGGGTGCTATAACAGAGAAGTTGAGTTTTCCCTATTTCCCCTTGTTTTGTCATCTGATAATCTTTTTTAGCTCTGTTACCAATGACTGTATTACATTTATCTCTCCAATACTGTACAATACAGAGTGCATTTTTCAAGCTTGTTTCATAGGTGCATTGGAATGGTATATATGACTAAAAAATATTGTACTGTAAGAATATCTTTTATGAAAACCGATCAGTAAAACGAAAGCATTTCACAGGTAATCATTCAGAGATTCCAGCTCGGGAAAGAGGTAAGTGTTACTTCCGCAGAAATTATCTCCTCCATGCCTTCCATCTGAGGCACGGAGAGGTTAAGGGAGCTGTCACAAATACCGTCTGAAGCAACGCTAGTAATATAAATTGTCTCATGTAAGTCCAGTTTCTAACCAAATTGGAATAACAGCCTTTATTCCTCTACCAATGAGCTACAAGGCCATCCTGGTTTGAACTGTTAACAGGATTTTGGTTTGGTTTTTGATCAAAATGAGCTAACAACTGAGTAGTGCATGATGTAGTAAATTCATTTTATTTTTAGTGATGGGTAAATTAATCCACATCAAAATGTTCTAGCTTGACAACTCTGGAAAACTAGTGCTTCTCTTTGTCATAATGAAAGTTTACAATAACAGTTGTGTGCATTTTGTATTTATCTATTCCACTTCCCCTATTAGCTATAGTTGCTGATGTTTTTAATTAACTTGGTTTCCTATTATGGTAGCAGCTGTGGATAAATATCAGTTAAGCAAACCTTTTATTTATGTGCATTTTTTTTAAATGAGACTATAAAATATTAATTAATTCTAGATTCCTGGGGCCATGTTCAGACACACATATCTCTTCCTTAGTGAAGAGAGACAGACATCCGAGTGAGATTTTTCTGACTCTTACTGTAGACAGTCTGTATGAAAACAGGGTGCAGAGAAGAGATGGAAGTAGTTGCCTGACTGTGGGTCTTTGAACATGGTCTACATGAGTGGCAATGCTCCCTACTTTACTGTCCACTCCAGAATACCTGAAAATGTGCAATTCTGATTTCTTATAATACACTGAATTTGTTGCCATTTATTAGCTAATCATTTGTAGTGTCAATGACAGAATCTTTCTTTTGATGCTTTCTAAACACAGCCCGTTTGTACTCTAGCCTGGAGTTTCTGGGAGGGTGTACAAAAAGCTGTGCAATGAATGAGCAGCAAGACTGGCGTGTCCGAAAGGAGTCGGCCGTGCCGTGCACCCCAGAGCAGTGGTTTAACGCATGCAACACGTGCAGCAGTTACATCCAGTGTGTCTGGGGAGCACTGAACACCTGCATGAGGGACACAGCAACGGTGACAGATGCGCAGCAACTCTGATGCATGTAAAAAATACCAGTCACTGTGCAAACACTGTGCAGTTAAAGAAGGGTTGCTTCTTTCTGTAGTATTCTTGAACAAAACATGAATGTGTTGAGCCCTGCAAGCATGACTAAGGCCAGTACTTTCAGAACTGATCAGATATACTGGCATGAAAGATCTCTTCACAGCCAGCATATATTGAACGGGGACTTTGCATCTCACTTGCACAGAAAGTGCTCAGAAAGTGCAAGTGAGACAGAGCTGGACAGAGCTGAACCCTTCAGGGCTATTGGAATCCTAGAAATCTGGGAGAAATAGAAAATAAAACTTAAGCTCGTCCTGAGAAGCAAGCAGAAAACCTTTTTCTTTGTGTGCTTTTTTTTTCCTGTCACCAGAAAGAAAACACTTCCTGAAGCATTCAAACATTAGCCCAATCTAAATTTTAATACTTTTTTCCAGGCAACTTTGTTTCTGATATCCAGAAGTATTTTTTTCAAAGTAGAATCCAGGCTAATGCAAGGACAGGAACTGTGGATTTTGAATAATGGGGAAATTGAAATAATCTAGGACACAATGGGAGTCTGATTCAGAAATAAACAGGCAATAGAAAGTTAGTGCTGGAGAGCACTTCCCAGTGCTTCAGGAGAGTTAAACAGCTCAAGTGCAGCATAGGTCTGAATAAGTATAACTCTTCTTTGTTGTGTCTCAGCTGATGAGCACCCTCCCTCTAGCCCTCCCGGGTCTGTGTCCTGCCTTGCCCTTT